>JAQFZM010002076.1:0-15031 GCA_034695785.1 Galumna obvia | reverse complement strand
ATAATATATTTGTGACAAAATGTAATTTCGATTTTAAATATATTAAATTGAATTTTAAAAGTTTTATATAAAAAAAAGTTTTATGTAAAGTGTTTTGTATGAAAAGAATCAAAGTTTAAGCGCAAACGCATTTAATTAGTTTGTTTTGTAAACTAAATTTATTAAAAATATATTTTAATAAAATAAAAGTAATTAAATATTTCAATTAAGTTTACAATAATTGACAACAGGGCTTACAGTCGTTGTTTCTCAAATAAATTTGAATGAAAAAAAATAAAATACTTCATTATAATTTCAATTGAATTTCCCTATGATTATTAATATACAAACAATTTTTTTGTATCTATTAAATTTTATCTAAAAATGGGTAATGTTTTAATAATATTATTAAGGCAAAAAACTAAGAATAAAACTAAGAATTTATCACAATAAATGAATTCTCCAAAAATCCAAGAAATAGGAGTGAAATTTTTTTTATTACTTATAGTTAAAACTAATTTACTATAAATTATGCTTTATATCAGTTTTTAATTAGGTTTTGTTTTTCTCATTATTTAAGGTATGCCATAAATCACATGGTATTTGGGCTATATCCCCTAGATATCTGCTGAAACATATAACCTATTTAATCATGTATTTATTTGTTAGGAAGGTTGGTTTCTATTTGAGATTACAGTTCATTCACCTAAGTTTTAATTTAAAAAGTATCTGATATCTGCATTAAATTCAATAATTTTTATAATTTTCTGCATTATTTAAAATAATAAATTATATAAAGATATAGGAATATACATATTTTAGGATTTTTTAAGATATATTTCATAATATTATACATAGTTTTTTTTTGGTAGTCTTCTTTAACCTTTTGAGAGCACTTCTATCCAATCATCATTGAGACCGCATTTGTGTTACCGTTTGTAAAAAATGGCATAATAGAGGCGTCACAAACAAGAAGTCTATTAATACCTTATACTCGAAGTCGAGGGTCGACTACTATATCTTTTCTGTGGACATCACCCACACGACAGTTGACCCCAGAATGGTAACCACTGATTATCATTTGCTCTAACAAACATTTAATATAAGAATCACATTCATAGATAAAACTTTGATTCGGACAGAATTGACAGTCGGGTATCGGTCGGTACGGGACTACATAAGAGGCGAATGACGAGCGCTCATAGAAATAGAACAAAAATTTCACCAATTCCATTTTGTAAAGTCTGTGTCATCCTCAAAAAATCTCGGATTAAACTCGGGATAAACGAAAGGATTACCCGACACAAGTTTTAATTAACCAATATTTACGGGTAATCCTAAAAATGAATGAATAATAAATGTGTTATATAAATCTGTTTTATAGTTGGCCCACTCTTTACTTCTTTCATAAGTATTAGAATTGAAATTTTCACGACTCGGGAAACTACTAATTATAGTTTCCATAGCAATGTTTGGTCAATTTTTGTCTTGGTGATTATATGTACTCAAGTAAGTTAGCGAATCAAAATTCCTTGTTAAAACTCCCGAATGACAATTAATAGTTAACTCAGAATCTCCAATAATAATAGAGTTTTGATATACTCTTCTAATCAAGAAATCGATACCAATTTCCGGATAATTCTGAAAGTGTTGCCCTACTGGCTTATCTATCAGCTCAGGTATATTAAACTTTTCTAAATGTTGTCGTGGCCCTACACCAGACAGTATCAATAATTGTGGTGAGTTTATAACTCCTGTTATAGGATCTATTTATATTATATTATAAAAATATCAACTTTTAACCTGTGCTCACAAATACTTCTATTCTGGCCATTTCTTCATAATATTTTCCTTTTCTGAAAAACTAAACCCATTTTGCAGTGTTTTTATTGAAAAGAATTTTAGTATCAAACGCTCTGACTATTATATGAAGGTTTACGGGGAAGTATTTGTATCTAAATATGCGTTTGCAGTACTCGAGCGCACACCACTTGTATCAAAAGTTGCCTGGGTTAATAATGTTCAAAACTGTATCGATCCATTTTTATCGGTAGTTTCAAATCCATTTCATTCAAAATTCTTTGATGAGCATGCATTATTATATAATGGTTTCGCCAAGTACTGATCTAGATTTAAATAAATATATAATTTCAATACACAATTTCTAATTCATAAACATTATGACCTGAAGGGGACCATTGGTTCCATAAAATCAATTGGCAGAAATGTTAGGGTAATGTCCGTATTTTTCTCATATCTCCTGAAAAACTGTTACACATTTTCCTAACTACAACCGTTGCCACCGAATTCTGTTTGCCGTCGATCGAAGTCTCTTCTATTTCCTCTATTAAATAACATACCATTGTTAGAAGAGGGGCGGCACAAAACCTTTCATTTATTAACTTCCTTATCAAAATAGAACTTTGTAATTTTATTGAAAGAATTGAATTTTTCCACATAAAATTATTTAATAGAATTTATTTAATAAAATTTGATTTTTGAAATATCTAATCTTAAGATAAAGGTTTAAAGACTTGCAAGGTTAAAAAACATAAAGGAAATAAATAATAAATCTTTTAAAATAATTTTATAAATAAAAAACATTGAACTCTTTGATAAAATAATATAAATAAAACAATAAAGTATTTAAGTTTTGAAACTTTTAATCTTTTACATACAGTCTTTAAAAAAAACAGAAAATAGTACTTATTCTGATCTTTTTAATTTTGTAGGTTCTATATTGCTCACCATATTTATATCATATATTTGAAAGTTACCCTAATAAGATATAATTATATAAATTGAAATTATCTTGCAATTTTTGAAATTAAGTTAATTTTGTTTAGAAAGAAAAAATCATTGAAATTTTACAAATATTAGTGTAATATTTATATTTCTAAAAACATTTCATAAAATTTCAAAAGTATTTTGCACAGATATAGAATTACAAAATATTTCTAACATTTTTAATTAATCTTCCTATTTTAGTGTGATATTTAATATCTCTCATTTTTGTGTTCTACTAGAAATTTGATTATATAAAAAGTTAGCAAAATAAACAATTTTTTAATGATAAATAAACTAAATATAATCTAGTAAAATTTTCTTTAAAATTTTCAAAAACAATAAGGGAAAAATATAAGAAAACAACACTTAACTTTCAAAAAACGGATAATTAACAATCAATATCATATTTTTGATAAGGGCTGAGACCTAATCAGTGCCTAAACTGTTTTCACCTGAACTCAGGGTTTGAATGAATGAGTGAGCAATGAAAGATTGACCGCATGATATTAAAGTTTTAATGACTAATCAGAAGTTATGGGTTTATGTAAAAAACGAAATATGTTTTAGTCTAGATTTTGCTTTAGTTCTGTGCAGTTGTGCTCTGTATTAATTTGTGATCTGCCCTGAGTTTTGGTCGAGTTTGTTGCCTGTATTAAACGCCAATACATTAAATGTTTTTTTTCTTAAATAAATAAATAAAGTTTTTGTATAAATTATGTTTCTCTGTGTTTCTTTTCATCTATCTTTGGTTTCTCCCGATCTCATATCAGAGCAGTTTTGTGTTAGAAGCCCTGCTCCGGGTTTTCCTCTGGACAGGACCTTATTCGGCTTCTATAATTGTAAAATTTGCAAGGTGATTTTCAAATTTTATAATAAGTCAATTAATAAATGAATGAATTGGAAAAATTTGACCAAAAAATTCCAACAAAAACAAAGATAAATTATTAAGACTAAATTATCTATTCTTTTATGCTCTTTTCAAAGAATGCTTAATATACAGTCACTACAATAACTAATGTAAAATGTAGCTGTAAATTTCTTTTATATGATAAGATTATTTTCCAGAATAACTTTTTATAAAATATGAGCTATTAGGTTTAAGTATTTAAAATTCTAAAGTATGGATAATTTTAATATTAATAACTTTTGTAAATTTTCCTTAATATTTTTTTTCAGATGGAAAACACAAATAGTCACGAAATGGGACTAGCTGAACAAGCAGTGGTACGCCAAGAAATAGTGGCTCTTATAAAGAAAATTAAAAGACAAAAAATGCTAGACAAATTCTCCTCTTTGAATATAATGCAATATATAATAAATATCTAAAATATCGACAAAAATATAATAATTTAAAAAAATGAAAATTAATATCTTTTTTTAAGAATAATTACGTATGAAACTCGATTTTGAATTTAAAAAACAATAAATGTTTGAAAATAATAAATTATTTTAAAATTAATTTGATTTATAAATTAAAATAATCTGATTTTCAGTTAATAAATAGAGATTTTTTAATATGAGAAAAATAGAATAAATAAATTTAAAGTTATAAAATCAAATAAAATTAATAAACTTAAATTAATTTTTTAATTTTATTCATGCTAAATATATTTCATTAATTTTATTAGTTAAATTTATATTAGAATAAAATAATCTCTAATTTAGCCCCTCAACATTAAATAACTTGATTATTTCATTTATCAATAGAAATAGCAAGTTGAAACTGTTCGTTGATAATGGATTAACCCATTCTGGAGTTAATCCTTCAGCACCATAAAAGTGTTATTCCTTATCTCCAAAATATTGGTGAAGCCCACTTTCATTTCCTCTACATTATATCTCTTATTTCGAGTAATAGCTTCTTTAATTTCTCGGAGTTCCTTTCAAATTTTATAATATTACTTCTTTGATGCGGCGTATCCTACTCATTTCTTTGTCAATTTCGTTTGACAAATAACGCGTATTCTGAAATAGATTATTTATTTTAAAATGGGACAATAAATTCATACCTACCGATAAATAATTTTCAAATTAAGAATGGAATAGGGATTCCATTGCAAAATGCTGATTTCGCAGATATTAGTAAGCCTTGAGCATCTAAGGTACCTTTTATTTTTTATTCTTCCCATTTTCCAAACTGAAATTTCATTAAATTACCCTTCAATATATATATTTTCTAAATACCAAGAATTAATTATTTAATTATAATTTTGTAAACATATTTTATTTTTCAAAATGTAAAAAAGTTCAATAATCTAATTAACAAAATTTTTTTATTTCAAAATATATTATCAGTTTAATTACATTAATATTCATTAATTAAATTGATTTATTTCTTTTAATTGATAAGATATTTATCAATTGCTTTTAAGAACTCTAATTTTTAATCAAATTGTTTATTATTAGATAAACAAATATTTATCTCATAATAGAACCCTTTGGTGAGTTTCATTCTATCTCGATATCACTAATATTAATTATCTTTCTTTAAAAATATATAAATGTGATTATTTTGGCACTTAATGCTTTATTGTCATTATTTATTTCATTTAAAATTTATAATATTAAACGATTAATTAACAAATTTAACATAAGATAAATGTTATAAATTTTTTTAAATAGTAATATTGAGAGGAAGTTATTTAAAAATAGAAATATTCATCTTATTTTCTCGAATGGGTGAGTGATTTTATTTATCATTTCTTTTTAATAGTAAATATATTTAAAAATTATTCTAACAAAACAAGGAAACTTAAAATATATTCAATATCTAGATAATTTTATATAAATTACTTTAATTTTCCAAGAAGTATCTAATAAATAAAAGGAAATTTTTAATATAATTAAAAAATTCATAAATATCGATATTAAATTTGTTATATAGATAAAAAGGTGCAAATTTCAAAATGAAAAATATGTAAATGAATAATTACCAAAGCATTGAAAATTTTAATCTCACTATATTACATTTATAAATAAAAATATTTTAATAACTATTCATTTTAGTTCATTACTATTTGTAGAAAAATACTTTGTATACAAAAAATTTTAATATCTTTTATAACAGATCGAGAAGTGATTATTAAAATAATATTTTTGTAAGGAGTTGAATATCGCAAAATACATTGGTTATAAATACTAACTATGTTAAACTTAACTGACTAAAACTATAGACTAAATATATATTTATTATATATTAAAATTTAGAATATAAAAAGTTTAAACTCTTAATACAATCAAAATTAATAATTATTTTTATTAATGATCTAGATTACCAAGTTCATAGAATCATACCTATTAAATCTGAATTACTTATGATGTTTAATATAAATGTCTCAGTAAGAATGTGCACTTGAATAAATAAAACTATTAATCTTTAGGTGTGATATAGTTAAGTAAGTTCAAGGAATCATATACAGCTAAACCAAATACGAAATTTTTAGGTATTCCTATAAAACCCAGACCTAGTAAAATTAAAATAACTTGCTCTATAAAGACATTATAAACCTATCCTTTAATTAAACTTTAAACTGTAAATAATGGAAATTTTCCTCTATAGATAGCAATATTAAAACAGAATTAACATTGACATATAAACAGTTACAATAGCACGTTTGACATGTAAACATAATAAAAAATATATCAAACTAGCCTTCTTTAAGACAAAATCAACCTTGATGGGTCGATACTTAAATAAAATGTAAACAAACATGACCATGAAATAATATATTTGTAAACAAAAATGTCATAAATATAAACAAAAAACCTAGTTCCAACAACATCCATAACTTCATGTAACTTCAACTAAATCAAAGTTTACGACCATTTTCCATAGTAGAGGTTTAAGTGTGAAAATAGTTTCCATAACAATGTTTGGCCAAGTTTTGTCTTGGTGATTATTTGTATTCAAGTATGTTAACAAAGCCAAATTCTTTGTTAAAACACCCGAATATTCGAAAACAAATTCACAGAATCTATTAATATTTAACTCTGAATTTCCACTATTGACAGAGTTTTTATATTTTTACTAATCAAGAAATGGATATCAATCAGAGGAATGAGAAATTAATCTTGACTAAGTCTTTGGAAGTAAATAGTTCTGCACTTTAACTTTATATCGAGTTTCGTGTCTTATTATCATCGTTTAAACTAACTGAACTGTCAGCCTTTTATTCAACACTGAAACGATAGTAAATAATCTTTAACATTAGTATAATTAGGGATCGTAATCTTCTCAAAAACTTTTAATAAAAATAAAAAATAGCATAAGTTTAACTTAAATTAGAAATAATATTAAATGTACACATTATTAACATGACCTCCCCATTAGAAGGCGAACATAGCCACGACTCTTTTGGAGTTAACTGACTTCCTGGTCACATGCGCAATTAGTTAATTTTAATTTTCATTGAAATTATTTATTCAAGTATTCAAAAATATTTTCTAAAACTATAATATATAGAGTTGTATATCAAGTATTAATTTGTTTTTTATTTATGTATTACAACAATGGTTTCAAATCAAAAGAGAGTCTCATTCTTATCACGATTATCTGTGTGTTAATACTAATTTCCATGCTGGCTATTCTAATCTCTTTGCTTACAGGAAAAAGAGTGAAATTCTTTTTAATAGCTTTGATCCCAACGCAGTCACCAAATTTTTTCATTGTAACCATTTCGGCTATAAACAGTTCTGTTGACCTGACCACAGGCCGGTCTAGACCTCAACCATGGGTATCGGTGGTCATTGGCAAAGGGCGAGTACAGTCATTTTTTGGAAACCATGGCCCTCCACATTCCGAGCTCACGAACGTTGAATGGAGACCCGATTAATTTGGAACCCTACAAATAAAGAATTTAATTCCAAAAGAAGTGCACAAAAGTACGTATAACAAAATTATAAATTTTTAGTCAGTGTTTTCAAAGCTAATTGAGTAACATGGTTTATGTTATGGGGTAAAATTGGATATTAACCCAAGCATAAACAAAGAATATAAACAAACTTTTCCTAGATATCCTTATCTTTTTAAGCACTCTGGCTTAAAATAAACAAAAATTTCATTCTGATTTATTTTCATCTTTTATGTAATTTTTAAAATTATATAATTTTCAATATTTTCAAAATTTGTTTTTATAATACTTTAATTTTATATAAAATTTTTTCTTATTATCCCTATCTTTTTTCATTTTTTTTCTCGGGTGTCTTGATTCTAAGCCCTAATTGTGCATTTCCTGGATGGTTAACGCTCTCCATCTTTTATTTTTGATAAATAATTAAATAATTAATTAATTATAAACAAATTTTACAATCAAACCTTTTTATTGTGAAAACTACCGCTATTTTAATTTTCAGGGTTTAGATGAAAAATTATTCTCCAAATAAAATTTTTTGATAAATTTTTTAAAAGTTTTATAATAATATATAAAAGGAATTAAAATTTTTAACTTTTGTTTGTTATTTTAAGGACACTATGTTGCAAAATTGAACTTTAAACCCAAATATAAACAAAAATGTAAAAAAACATGATTTTGTAATCTTTATCTTTGTAAGCAATGAGACTTAAAAGTAAACAAAAACGTCATTATGACGACAGTAATATCCAAAACTTCTATAATTCTATCTATAATATCGATAAAAAAAATTGTAATGAAAATATTATAAATAATATCAATAATTACTATAAAAAAGATTTTATAAAAAAAGACTAATTTAATACCGTTGAGAAAGTAAGTATCACCTTGTTTAATTAAATGATAGATAAAACATTGTATATATTATTAATAAAAAAACCCGTTTTTTCATCAAAAAATCTCATTTGGAAAATATTTTTCCATAAAAACACTAGAAATTAAAATTGCGGTAATTTATAAAATAAAAAGATAAGATTATTTATTTTGTTTATTTTAAATTAATTATTAAATTATTTATCAAGTTTTAAAAATGGAAAATTTGAACCTTCTAGGAAATGCCTAATTAGGGCTTAGTATCGAGATACTCGAGAAAAATTTTTAAAATAAAAAGGACATTAAGAAAATATTTTATATGGAAAATGAGTATTAAAAAAACAAATTTAAAAAATACGAAAAATTTTATAAAAATATTAGTGAGAATGATATTTGGTCAGAATGACGTTTTTGTTTTATTAGCCAGAATGCTTGCAAATATAAAAATATCTAGATAAGGTTTTTTATATACTTTGTTTATGTTTGTTTATTGTCCAATTTTGCCCTATTATGTCCACTAAACTAAAAAAGAAGCTTTGAAAATATTGACTATTAAAAAATTGCTCATTTCAAAAGTATTTAGAATTTAGTTATACGTATTTTGATTTACTTTTTTATAAATAAATTTCTTTATTTAAAAAGTAATTGTATTAAATCATCATCTATCTATTCAATAAATCCTTGTGATCGGAATTTTGAGTGGATATCCATAGTTGCAAATAGATAGACCATAGGCGCCCTACGCCAATTATCATCGCAAACCATGGCTAGTGTCTGAACCAGTCTATGGTCCGTTCGACACAGCTTTGTGGAGCCGAAATGACTCCATTTACTACATTTGGTGGCGGCAGTGGGATCAAAGCTATTGAAAGGAATCTCAACCCTTTTCCTGTAGGCGATAAGATTAGAATAACCAGCAATTATTTTATTTTATAACAAATATGTTTTTATTAAAGATATTTTTATTTTCTTTGTGTACACTATTCAGTTGCTAAAGGCATAAGAATGGCGGAAGATGAGAAAAGTAAAGACGAAGAAGTATGTGGCTGTGATTACAGATGGCAGAGAGAACTAATCTAAAAACACCAACAAAGAGATGTTAACAAAAATTATTAAGGAAAAAGTAGATATAAGATGGCGTTTCTTCTATATCGTAGAACACATAGAAAATTTTGCGTATGTAATATAAGTGACCACGTTCACAAATATTATTGAATTTTACCGAAGGAATGTTAGAAAGAATTTTCAGGAAATGAGCAAGGACTTGTCTGCTTTTAGACAAAGAAATGTCATGAGAAAAATGGGTTTCAAACACACAGCAAACCCCAACTAAATATTCCTTAAACTCCTGTAAACGGCATTAAAGTTAATATGAATTAATTGTTTTATTTTATTTAATCATAACTTATATAAAAACTTATTAACGTTTGACTAAAGTTAGTAGACGACTGTATTAGACTAATATTATTACAAACTTAAAGAAATTTTTATTGAAAAAAATATATTTTATTATGTAAATTCTATAACCTTTAATCTGCATTAATGTCATAAACACTTCTCAAACTGCTTCAGTTCATGAGCATGATAATCAGTGAGATTAAAATAAATTAAAAGTTAGTTTGAAATTTAAACATTGAATACAACACAAATTCAAGAGAATATTTGATTCTGAAAACGAATAAATATAAGTAATCAAAGATTGCCTTCTGTTTAGATGCATTTAAAACTATCACTAAACTAAAGACATTTCATTTCTAAAAAGATAGTGAAGAAGAGATAATAAATGAACTGTGATAATCAAACTTAATTGAAATAAATTTAAAATTACAGATATTTTTCTAAATATTATGTATTTTATTGTATAATTGATTGAATAATAAGTTATTACCAAAAGTTTACATTTTAAAAATTTTATTTACTATTCACTCTCTCATTTATGGACAAATTCACCATTTATTTGCTCATTCATATCTCGGAGAATATATTGAATTTTAATTTAATTCTATGAAAATTTAAATAATGATGTCTACATTATTTATATTTTTATGATAATTGAAATTTTATCTAGTTATTGAATTGAAGAAAATTCATAAGAATACATTATTATATTTGTCCGATAAGTTATTTTTCATTTTATAAATGAAACACTTATAAATTTATAATATTTAAGAATGTTATTCTCAAAATTTTCCAATTATAAATCTATTGCGAAGAGAATAACATTTTTACTTTAATTGTATAGAATATGTTAAAATGATTATAAATCAATAGAAATATTATAATATATTAATCATAAGTTTTTTTACATGTTATGATTAACTAAAATAAAACAATTAATTCTTATTAACTTTAATGCCGTTTACAGGAGTTTAAGGAATATTTATTTGGGGTTTGCTGTGGGTTTGAAACCCATTTTTCTCATGTCATTACTTTGTCTAAAAGCAGACAAGTTCTTGCTCATTTCCTAAAAATTCTTTCTAGCATTCCTACTGTTAAATTCAATAATATTTGTAGGCGTGGTCACTCCAATGGCATCCGCCCAATTTTCCATTTGTTCTACGATATAAAAGAAACGCCATCTTTAATCTACTTTTTCCTTAATAATTTTTGTTAACATCTCTTTGTTGGTGTTTTTAGATGAGTTCTCTTTGCCATCTTTAATCACAGCCACATATACTTCTTCGTCTTTAATTTTCTCACCTCCCGCCATTCTTATGCCTTTAGCCATTGAATAATGTACACAAAGAAAATAAAAATATCTTTAATGAAACCATTTTTATCATAAAATAGACAAAGGTTTTATTGATTAAAATAATCTCAACTCTTCCGCGAATTACTGGGAAATGAAAAGTAATGGATAACTAAATTGTATAAATAGTTGGGTTTTAATAATTGTTTACATTTGACATAAGATATATTGAGTGAAAAAGGAATGTCAGACATTTTAGACTTCAAAAACTTTAGACACTTAAAAACAATATGTTTTCTGTTGTAAACATATTGTTATAGATTTCTATTTTAAAAATTATGACATTTGTTCAAAATTAATCAGTTATACCAACTTATAATTTACTGTAACAAGGTTAATATAAGCTCAAGCATAAAATAAGTTAATAGAAAACAATAATAGTTTTCAAGCATAAGTTAATATTTTATTTAATAACAAATAAATCTTATATTATATTTTTCAAATAAAAACACAATATTTTCTATTTTAAATTTATTTTATTTAATAAATATAATAAATTCCAAATAATATAAAAATATTTGTATATCAACATCATAATCAATCGAATAAATGATATACATGTATTTAATTTGACTCTAAACAACCAAAAGAAGTATAAATATAATTTTCTTTAGAAAGAGCCTTCATGACTATCTCTAATAGAAAAGTCCGTATTGATTGTGTTGTGTCGGGAAAAAAGAGTTATTGACGATACAACACCAGCAAATCATATACAAATCGAGCGTTCATTTAAATGAAAACATATATTTTTGAAAATAAGTATAATAAACTAACAAATAGTGGGTTAATGGTTAAAATTGAATAATACAATTGTTGACAGGAAATTTAAATTCCATACATGATGAACCGAGTTGTCCATGTTTAACACAGGTCAAATATGATATCCAAATTTCATCAGTTTTAATTTTCAACAACTATCTCTATATTGCAGATTATACTTACAGAAATTATGCTGATGATATACAGATTAAGTATAATATTAAAATGATATTCATTAATATTCTTTAATTAAATTATGTAATCTACGAATAGAATAGAATAAATTAAAATAATCTGACAAAATATTCGTTTTATTTTATTTAATAGGAACGGCAAGTCAAAAAGACAAAGACAGAGTCCTCTAAGGGAATCGGAATGTTGAGCCTAGCCAGAAACTCACAGGTCATTATTCAAAAACCGTTTCTTCAAGGCTTAGGTTAGGCAAACTCTGTGTCAAAATATCAATCAGTTAAAGCAGTTAATTATGAAATGAAGCCTAACGATAGTGTTCTTCAATACTACATTTCGTATGATAAAGAAGTAGGAGATATAGTGTTGGCTCTCTGTTGTGGTTATGAAATCCTTGCTATAAGTTATGATAATGAGGTAAACCATATTTTAAAGTTTGAAAAGTTGAGTGAAGAAGCCCATCCACCCCATCATCTGATACTTCGACAAATAAATCGGATCGATAATTTAAGATAGTTATTCTGTTTTTCTAAGTGGGTTAATTTTGTCATTTACAGAATACTTTATTTTCACAAAAGTATCATTTTCGACTTCAGGCTCCTTTGTCAGGCTTTTTAATTAGTCTTGACTTTTCAGTAATAGTTGACCAAGAAGGTTTCTTTTATTGCCTAGGCGAAAAACTTAAACTAGTGAATAGTTTGGGAAATGATAGAATAATATTTGAGGAATTAGGTCGAGATATTAACCTACCATCTATTGGGGTAGTATAAATGTTTCAAAGACTTGAAATGAGAGAAATCGGAACGGCTTTCGTATTGAATAATTATGCGATAGCACAGAGTGCTAGAATTGTGGCAATTTTATCCATACATCCGCCTACACACAATATTGAAATAATTAGTCGAGAATTTGTCGGTGAAGACGATGAAGGTATAGTGGAGATGAAAATCTATCGGAATAAGATGTACTATACTACTATTTACTCCGATAGACATGCTTTGAACCATGTGTTACACATTTGCCCGATAAAAGATGAGAATTATTGGTCACAAATTCTGGCCAAAGAAGCCATTAAGTCTTTTAAGGTCCAGTTTAATAGAATTATGCTTAGGAACATCGATGGACACATCGAAATATTTCACATCGCAAACGGGACACTATTCTTAGTCTTAAATGAAGGACCAATCTTGTCAAATGATCTGAAATATGGACCAGGTTTATGTCTTAATTGTAAAAGAAAACAGTTTAAAATGTGTAAACAGATAAAAGAAATGGAAGAATAATTTCACTAAAAAATTAAAGTTATTTTAAACAATTGATATATAATATAAATATCTAGTAAAATAAAAGAAAATCATTTTCTCCTAATGAATATTATTGTCATTAAACTCAAATTATATTCTAAAATAAAGAGAATGTTATATTGTAAAGATTATTGAACTTTTTTTACTTTGTATTTAGAATATGTATATAATGAAGAGCATTTTAATAAAATTTCAGTTTGGAAAATGGGAAGAATAAAAAATTAAATGTGTAATATATGCTCAAGGCTTACAGTCCATACTAAAATATTCTGTAAAGCTAATATCTGCGAAATTTGCGTTTCGCAATGGAATGCCTATTCAATTCATAAACTGAAAATTCAATAAAGGTAAGTATGAACTTATTGTAAATTTTAAAAATAATAATTAATTTATTTCAGAATATGCGTTAATTGTCATAAAAAATTTACAAAGAAAAGTGTGGGATACACTGCTTCAAATGATGGAAAAATGGACTGAATTTTAAAAGAGCCTCGAGAAATAAAAGCAACCATTACTTAAATTAAGAGTAATAATGAATAACAGATGGAAGTGGATCTTAGCAATATGATGGCGACAGGAAATCCCTTTTATGAGGTTTGATGAATTATCTCCTGAATGGATAAATTCACCATCAACAGACAGCTTTAACTTTCCATTTCAGCGGATAAATGAAATAGTCAATTTATTTAATGTCGAAGAGTTAAATTAGAGAAAATTTATTTCAATTTAAAAATATTCATTATAAAATTATAATATATATTTAGCAAAAATAAAAACTTAAATGAATTCAAATTTATAAATTTTATTTGTTTTAAGACTTTAATTAACATCATTTACCTAAAAATGTTCTCAAATATTCTAATAAATATTATTTATTGTTAACTTTTAATTTGAAAATATTTTTATTAAAAGAATTATGTATAGCTTTATTCTAGTTATAAAATTTTGTTTTCTTTATAAAATTTAATTGAGTGCGCTAGATGACCGCGGTCCCACCAATTAAATCGAATGAAATTTTTTTTATCAAACGATATGGCCAAAAGACAATATTTTTCAAAGTGAAAAGATGCATCAAAATTTTGTTTGACCGCTAGAGGGCGTCAAAATTTTTGCAATTTTTGATGGAAATTTCGTTTAAAATGGGTTTCAATCGATGCATTGGTATTAATATCATGCAAATTATCGATAACAAACATTTTCAGCCGCCAGGGGGCTCAAAATGATCAAAATTCGATGGAAATCGAAAAATATGGTTTCGTATATCATATAACACTACTTATTCGAAAAGATAAGATGTTGTTCCAATATATGTGATGAATCAAAATACGTTATTAAAGTTTGTGAGAAATCCACACGAAAAAAATTATCTTAATTTTATGAAAAATTTGAAATTTGGCGGCATTTTACTATTTTTCCTGCTCCAAAGTGGGGCTTGTTATATATCATTGGAAAGCGTAAGATGAGAGGAATTTATATTTCCAATATGATTTGCCGGAAATCAAGGAATCAAAAGTTAGGAGATACGCCCTTTGTATATTGAA
>JAQFZM010002075.1:0-15031 GCA_034695785.1 Galumna obvia | reverse complement strand
TGGTTATATTATTTAGGAATGAGAAAAAATAGATTGAAAAAGCCTGAAAAAAGCCTGAAATAAGCATAAAGTTCCGAATGGAAATTATTACTAATAATAATTGACTCAAATATAAGAAATATTAATTTTTAGATAAAAAACATTTGTCTTCCGCTCAGAGTCTAAGACTTTAATTTTAAGAAAGAGAACGAATATTTATGAAAATAAGCCATTATATTGGCAAGAACATTTAAACAAGAGTTAATTATTAGCTATTTATTACTATTTATTATAATTTGAAGTGAAATTTGTTTCAGTAGTAAATATTTAGTATTCAAATGAATAGAGAGTTATTATATTAATATTTGTAACTTTTTATCGTTTTTTAAATCCTTTTATCGAATTAATGTTCATTAAATGTTTGTCTTAACTAAAGGTTACGAATATTAATGAATGTAATGATTATTGATTTATAACTGATAGCAGTAGTGAACACTCCCATTAGAAAACTGATCGGAGAAAATAAAAAGATTGAAAACAAAATAAGAGTTAATCTTAAAAATTTTAATACTCTCTCAGAGAAAAAGAAATTTAAACTACTATTCAATTAATATAATGAACAGAATATTAGCGTTAAATTCAATGAAAACAGAGCTCTGGATATAAAACATTTCATCAAAAACAACAGTTCGACAGAACTTCAAATAAAATGATATATTCCTCGTTATTAAAGTTTTCACTTCGACCTGATTTCTGAGTCAACAGTTATACCACTGGGAAATCACAGACTGGAAAACCTGAAACTCCAAAAGCTATGAGTGGTTTATAGAGACTGTAGCCAAACACCTGAACACATTTAATATAGACCTGTTCTTTTGGAAGACCTTGTCATTTAATGCTAGATATTCCTTACCACCGCTACTACTCTTATCTCTTTTTACTTATTCCTGGAAACTGTAAAAAAGTTTTTTAAATGAATTAAAAAATTGTGTTTTGAGACCTTCGGTTGAGTCTTTGGATTTGTTACCTGTTTGTTACCTGTGCTCATAATTTAGTCAAATTGGATATGGATTTAAAAGCAATAAAATAATCGATTGCAGAGATTTGATATCAATTCAAATAATAATAATATAAAATTCAAATTTATTTATGAAAATTCTTGGCTCTCAGACTGAAACCATTTAAGTGTTCAACAATTTAGAAATGTGTGGACTCAAGAATTGTGTCTCTCCTCTATAGACAATGACGATCACCTTTCAGGGAATATTCAAAATTCTAATAAAATGCAATTTTTTCAGCACTTTTTTTTATTAATTAAATTAATTTTTATAATTTCGTCATTAATTTTTGTCATCAAATGTGATACAAATTCAACAGAAAGTGTCATTAATGTAGAAAATGTGGAAAAAGTTGAGTTTTGTGATGAAAACTATATCGACTCCGCATATTATAATGGATATGACATAATAGTTACCAGAGATGATTGGCTTTGGTATTACTATAAGGATAACCATAATCTAAGTGAACCATTTAGTCAAAAATCATTCACTCAAGGTAAATTTCACTCAAATTATTTTGAATTTTAGATAATATCTACTAAATAATGATTCAAAACTGAATACCAATGAATAATACCATTGAATATGAGTACAAACAAGAAATTTCTGCATTCATTTCCTTAACTTTTAATTGATATGAAAAAGTTCTGATGGTTTTTCAATATTCATAACTATTGATGTAATTATCTCATGATTTGATTCATGGAATAAATAACAAAATCAATAAATTGTTGGTTTAAATCATATTTTTATAGAAATAAGTTTTCTATGAAAAGAGAGAAATGTTTCACTTCTTTGAATATTCATTTAAATAATCATTTTATTTGCTTTAATCTAAAAATGAATAAATTTTATATAATTTTGAATAATTCTTATTACAGAAAAATAGTGAAATTGAATAAACTAGCAATTTGAATGAACTAGCAATTTGATTAAGAAGAATATTATAATTAAATTAAATGTTTGCATGTTTTGAGTCTCCCTCTCATTGCCTCTCATTTCAGTTCTCTTTTATTAATATTTTGATTCATACTTTTGGTACTCATTTATTAACATTAAATCTAAACCCAATTCAGGACAACAAACAATTGAAGAATATTTTTGAGACCAAAGAAAACAAAACTATTATTTACAGAAAATTCTTCAGTTTTCGTGCAAAAGAGTGTTTAGCCCTAAAACAGTTTAGTGCTAAAATCAGTGTTTATTTTTACTGTATTTTATATATAAAAAACTTTACGGTCTTTCAAATGATTCGCTGAATTTAGTTAAGAAAATTTAAAAACTTTGAAACTTAAAATTAATGACTATTTTCATCTTTGCATTTACTCAAGGAAACGATCAGAATATTAAACCTGTGCTTAGATTACTTTCGCTGATAATTTTTCACTTCTGTCTAGAAATGAATTTATAGCTTATTTTTGTGCCCATATTTATAACGATTCCTCACTTTAGGGAAATATGTCATCGATTATTGAGTCACTTAAAACACCGAATTAACCGCTAAATCAGATTAAAATTCCGACTCAAATATTCTAACGATAAATCTTTTATCAATTATTCAAATGAATGTTAAATTACGACAATTGACTCTACGTTTAAGTTATGAAAATTCCTTAAAAGTTATTAAAAAAAGGAAAGAAATCATGGATTTTATAAAAAATATTTTGAATATTTTGTTAGAAATTATTTTTTAATATTTAATTATTTTTTTTAATATTAAAAAATTGAAATTTATTGCAAGAAAAAGTAAACATTGTTTTAAACTATAAAACTTATGAACTAAAAATTATAATACAATTCAATAAATTTACGAAATATATATTTAAGATAAAAATATTTTAAACATAAAAACGGGTCAATTGATTACTCATAAAAAATAACATAAAAACAGATGAAAGTGTTTTTATTGCGTAAATTAAATTAAGTAATTAATTGTTATAATTTGGAGAATACGAGGGAGGGATAGAGAAAGGGATAGAAAGGGAAAGAATGAGTTGGAAATTATTAATATCTCTAAGGCTTTGAATCTCAAAGTCTTAGTTTTTAAAAACATGTTTATTAATACCTTATTTTGAAGTCAAGGACTCTCCCGGACTTTCTCGGGGTAATTATCCTGGAGCTTTTAATTTATCGATTGGCCAACATTTGCCTAATTGACAAAACTTGTAGTTTAGAGCTATTTATTGGAAAATTATTTGAACTTGATTTTAGTTAAAAACCACTCATTATTTGATAATTTTTAATTCTGTGCCACTTTTCCACTAATAGATGTAAGATATGCCCAGAGTTTACAAAAATTTTTGGTATTTTTTTTTACTATTTGTAATTCGGAGACATTTGTAATGCGAGTCCTTTTATGATAATTCTTAATGTTTTTCTTTGACAATAATTCATCAAGATAAGTTTACAAATTAGGAACTATGTCAAAAAGTGTAGAAATTGTTACCCTTAGAGCTCATATCACTATCTCTTATACTTACGAAAGCTGATAAATTAAGCATGGCAATACTACAAAAATAAAAAGATCACGTATTGGTTACACCTTTTATGCAAATATTTGACATTAAATGCGAAACAATTTCTGATTATTTTATAATAATTCCTTTGATTTATAAAATGTCTTAATTACTATTTGTATTAATAGGAGACCACATTCAGGGGGCGTTCAACATATCAAGAGTACCAAAATGTGATGTCAAAGAAGTGGTCGACTGTAAAGAGATTCTTAAAATGAGTCGAATGGCTGTATATTTCCTCCACAATAAGTCCCGAAACAGAGGTTACTATAATCTGGACATTAGAAACAGAGATGGAAGTCAGAGACGAGTCAAACCTAAACAACTTCCGTGGGCTATGAAACAGGTTTGTTATTATATACTTATAATCTATTGGGGGTGGCACTAATCAGGGTAAATTATATTAATTTTTTATGAAAACTCTTCTTTTCGTATATTTTATTTTCTCATTAATTTAAGTTTTTGTTTGTCTTTCACTCACTTTTGAATAAATCATTTTATGTCTGATGTTATGATTCATATAATAAATACTTTTAATTATTATTCGTTATAAATATGTAAAAGTTTTGCACACATTTTGTGGAAAAGTTTGTGTTTTTTGTTAGAAAAAAAAATATTTCAAATGATATGATATCACACATACATTCATTTTACGTTTTTTTTAAAGGATTTTAACATTATATTTAGGTTAATCTCATAAAATAAGATGAGTGCAAATGTTTAATGTCTTCTTCCTTTAAAACAATTTTTTATTTGATTTAAAACCGTTTTTCTATTCATCAGATAATGAAAGGAAAAATTCAAACAAAATTTTTCTTCTTTTAATTTACTGTTGAAATGAAAAACAAGACTTTTATTGCGATTGTTTTTATCAAAACAATAATCATATGTTATCTAAGATTTGGAGCCAAATATGTTAAAGTCTTAGCTCAGGCCATCAATGAATGGATAATCAGTTATACTTTCAACTGTTTTACCGAACGTATAATTTTCAGTCTCCAATCAAATAAGTTATTCTCAGCAAAAATTATACCTCTCTTTTGACACTTCATTGATGACCACATTTCCAAATTGAAAATTCTAGTTCTTTACATTCTCAGTGATGTCCACACTTTTCAGAGATGATTAGACTTTTCAGTGAAATCCATTGATTCAAATTAGTAATAAAAGTATAGAATTAATTTTCAACAGAAATACATGTAATAAGTTTTTAACAAATCTGAATCTTGTAAGTTTATTGCTTTCCAATCAGTTGTGTCCCCCTTTCCCTTTCCCGGTTTGTCTGCACTGCTATTATTATTATTTATTATTTAATTATAATTCAAAAATAGATTTGATTTAAAATGTAGAGACAGTAAAAGATTACCGACTTTTTCATTATAGACTCTAATTTTGAAATCGTTATTAACCGAAAGACGAGTTATAAATATTCAGAGTTTGAGTCCACACACTTTTCTTGAAAATCTCTGAATAGATTGCATTCATCTCTCAATTCATGAAATTTTTTCATGTTTTCTAAGCAAACATTGACTAAAATTTACATAAAATTCAAATAATTTGATGAAAAATTTAGTATTTTTTATGATTCTTTAGATAAACTCTTTGTAACAATAATAGAGAAATTTGTAGAATAAATAAGAATTGACTTAAAAACAAGATTTAGTTTTTATGTTTGTATTGTAAATAGAATTCTTGTGAAAACATTTTTGAGTCCAAAAGAGAAATAAAATATGAATGAATAAGACATAAGTGTAGTGAAGAGAAGCATAAAAAACATAAATTGACTGTCAATAATAAAGTTAACAATGCAATTATTTGCAGATAATCTTGTTTTTGGCTCAGAATTGTTGTGAATTCTAAGGAAATAACAATTTATATATTTATAATAATAACAATAAGAAGT
The DNA here is from genome assembly GCA_034695785.1 of Galumna obvia. Lineage (NCBI taxonomy): Eukaryota > Metazoa > Arthropoda > Arachnida > Sarcoptiformes > Galumnidae > Galumna > Galumna obvia. Next base: position 9,575 of record JAQFZM010002075.1, on the reverse strand, counting down.
TTTCAATTGAACTAAAGTAAACTTCAATACAAAAGACACTATTTTTTCCTTCAAATGATTTAATAACGCCTTAATTGTTAGAAGTGTAAAAATGATCAAGATCGATAGGAGTTATCGCTCAATCTAGCCTGACCCACGTCATTTACTTTACAATCAAACATCGATTGAAGAATGAATTTATTTTATACTCTTTTTTATTAATAAATAACTCAAGAAATTGATTGACTTTAAAGATAGTAATACTTATTGAACACAAGATATGATTTTCACTCTTATTTGACTTCAATTAATTTAAAAGATTAAAAAATAATTAAAACCCAGTTTTTAAGTTTAAGGTTTTTAATTAAGTTAAAGGTGAGAGTTAAAATAAAAATCTATACAAAAAAATGCTTAACTCGAGCCAAATATTATTTGGAAAAATCAAAATTTACTCATTATTTTACTGCAAAAAAATAAATAATCGAAAGAAAGAAAGGCTTTGAAATTGACGTCAAATGATATTATGAGGAAAAGTATATTAAATATTTGGTTAAAGACTTTTTTGAATATTTGATTGAAAGTCAAACAGACATTTGGTTTGTCTCAAAGGCAAGAATTATATAATTTTTTCCTTAAAATAAATATTATCTTTAAATTAAAATTCATGTATTCTATGATCAATAATCATTGTACTAGTACACTTTTACACTTTCTTCTAGAACAATCTTTTCAAAAAACATATTTGGGTCGAATTAAGCCCTTTTATCATAAGAGATAATAACTAATTAAGTCTTAAATTAATTTCATTAAAAACTTTTTACTCATAATTAAAGCCTAAATAATATAAAATAAATTTTAATATTTTTATCATTAATTTTCTTTAAATGAACAAAAGGTGGGACTTTTGGGCGGAAATATGTGGCCCAACGGATGGGAGGCTTATCAAGAGTATAGACCCGTTGCATATCTTCCGTCGAGATATGAATTAATTTTCATAATAAATGGCCGCAACTTTTCTAATGGAGTGTTGGCCTGGAATTCGTTAGATTCCAAGAATTGGAACACTTCGTGGAAGTATAAAGACATCGGAGATCAGGTGGTCTTCACTGGAATGTTTGAAATGAATGGAATTGTTTACGCCATCGGAGAGACTAAAAATAGTATCGAAAGAATTGGAAAGATTTACAGATATCATATCGAGGGTCGAAACGGCAGGAAATTGACTGAAACCGTGAGTTTATGTCAACTAAATATTTCTTATTTCAATGTTTGGGTCCATTAATGTGTTTCGACGGTTCAATAAATTCCTGAAATGTGTGTTTTTTATATAAAAATGAGATCAAATTTTATGACTGATTGACAATTAATTAACTTTCCGTTTGAGCCGTCAATCCATTCGTTTAACAGTCGATTAGTTTTGTTTGAAAAACATTTTCGATATAATATTTATTTGAGAAAAACAATCGAAACATCACTAATGATAAGAAGTAGTATCGGACACATCCATCAAATCATTAATTCTTTAGACAATCAAACAATTAAATGAAATCATTGAAACTTTCGTAATATTGTACTCTTGATCAATTATCCATTACGTAAGAACATTTACTTAGATGGAAAAGTGTCCCACCAGAACATATTTGATAAATTGTGTTAAATGCTACAAGGCAATTTTTGCCAATAGTTTAATGGTGAGTTAATGGCAAGTTACATAATCATTGTTTATAGCGATTAGTTATTACTCATTTTAATTTGTTTTATCGCAAATTAATTATAATTAAAAGAAATACGAATTACTAAACTTTTGTCGATAAGAGAAATAAGTTCTCGATAAGAGTTAACCCAATTTGCATATAATCTCAGAAAACCTTAAACTATATTCTAATAAATCGATAAAAATATTAATTTTCAAATAAATGATGTATAGAACCAAATGGTCACCGATTTCTTTGGATGTCCGGAACGAAACCAAAAGTCGTATACATTAGTGAACACAATAAGAACGGGTCGCGACATAAAAACAGGAAATGTTTTAAATAATAAACTCACGACAAAAGACGACGACTCAATCCTTATATCAATATTTATTGGTATAGTGATCGTGGCGTGTCTGACCACGATCATCTTGTCATTTGTGACAATCACTGGTATTACATATTTTTATTTTTGTGTCAGAAAACGTAAACTTAAAGAAAGAGAGTTTCCATTAAAACTGAACCATTCATTCAAGTATTAGTCTATTGATAATAGTTTTCAATCCTATCTATACATTGAATTTTAGGACGAAAAAAGTCCAGAATTGAGTCCGAATTACGAATTGAGCCCACTTTACCTAAACTACCGGTCGTAGGCCTGGATTACAGTCGGAGACAAACCTCACAAGTCTCAGGATTTGATACAATGTCTTCAATATCTGCTATTTATTCTCAAATTAATAAACCGGTGAACAAAAGCAAGAATAAGAGTCGTTCTCTTAAGAACAGTGCTTTTATTAGTAGAGGTAATCATTCTCTCAGACCTAATCATAACATAAATAAGAGCGTTACGACCGCCACCACTACTGCTCACAACGGAATATCTAATGGTATCCAAACGTCATATCATTACGACGACGACGGCTTTGAGGACTCAACCCATTCCTTTCAACACTATGTGATTCCCCCAAATGAAAGCTCATCTAAAATGAATGGACACCGAAAGCATTCATCCAAATAATATTATCACTCAATTATTAAGTTTTCAATTATTAGTTGTTTAGGTATTGTTTTCTCAAATTATACTTAAATTGTATCACATTTTATATAATTGTTTCCTAAATGTGTTAAAATGTGTTAAACCGTTTATCCATTAAATAAATCAATAAAAACAAAGTTTTGTTAAATATTTATCTTTACTTAACATAAATCTCTTTGAAATTGTTTCCTAAATCAAGTGATTTAAGGCTTAACCAAATAGTGAAGAGAAGTAAAAACAAGTCTCTATTCCCATTAATTGAGGAATGTATGAGTAAGTATAGTTTGTCAATCAACCACATGTGAGGGCCAGTGGCGCAACGGATAACGCGCCTGACTACGGATCAGGAGATTCCAGGTTCGAATCCTGGCTGGCTCGCGCCTTTTTTCATCTTTTTTGTTTTATTTTCATATTTAATTAACAATTAATCAAGGTTAGTTCTTTATTTATGTGTTATTTTATACAAATTTCTATCTGATAACATCTATTTTTCCATATAATTAGCAATAAAACTATTTTATTCATACAATTAATCATTCATTCGAATTGTATTTCATTTGAAATAATAGAAGAATTAATATTTGAGCCAATATTTTAACCAATTATAACAATTTCTTTGAGTGCAATTCATTAAAAAAAAACATTTTATATAAAACAAATAACAAATCAATACTTAAACTAAATTATAAAACAAAAATTTAAATGAAATGATTATAAGGATTACAAAAAGAAAAACATTGAAAATAACAGCGAATATAAGATATTTTCTCTTAAAAAGTATTAAATATAACGATATTCTCAGTTAAATACGAACTTAATTCTTATATAATTTATATAAAAACAAATTATAAATAAGAAATGTTATCAAATAAAGAAAATGTCGTCGTCTATGGTTAAGAGTTGTTCAGTTTCTAATCCGAGTCGAAATGTCTCACAAATAAATTCAATTAATTGTTGGCTCAGATTAGAGCCATCTTTAGGTTTAATGTCTGTTATGTTAATAAACATTAAGTTTTCGTTATCTAAACTCAATTCTAATTCAATTCGTATTTCCTCAGAGTTATCATCGATTATGAGACAGTGCTCTGAATTATCAATGATTGCATCACTTATAAAAGTTTGAGTTCTGATGAAGTCTTGAGCCAATAGATGTGTCGCCATCTCATTCTCGGTTTGTTTCCTAACTCTCCAATCAATAAGTCTTCGATCACTTGTATTGAATTTGATGACATAAGTTTCAAAAGTCGTCCTTTTATTTAACCTAATCTTTGATTTGGGTTTTGAGTCATAAATGCATTTCATTTTAAATCCTTCTCTGAAAAGAATTCGGAAAAAGTGACTGACTTTTAGAGCCCAGTCATCCAATTTAGTGTTTTTGTCGTCTTCACTAATATTTGGCTCAAAATTTGTGGTCAATTTTGCGATCAAATATTTTCTAACATTTGTTTCCATAATTTCGACGTCACGTCTCTCGAGATTGTCCTCTATTTTTGGTGTCATCTCTTTGTTGGTCTCATTCTTAACATAAATTAAGGCTTCATTTTTAGTTTCCAAGAAATCCATAAAAGATTTTATATTTTCGTCTGTAATGTATTCTTCACTGAAATAGTATTGACTGTTCGTATGAACTTTCATAAACCAAGACCTGAGTTCCAGAAAAAGTTTATATGGCATGTGATGAGTCATATTGAAGGTTAGGTCAAAGGGGTCCTGAATGCACATCAGTTCAGTCATCTGGAACTCATGAACATTGGATATGCCCTCACTCTCCAAATAATTTGCAAACTTTGATTTGAGAATCGATTTCCCTTTTCGAGGACATATGACTCGTGACCTGAAGTCAAAATTTGCGTAAAATTGAAAGAAGAGTTGAAACAAATAATTCTCCGAAAACTCATTCAATTCATAGCTTATCCTTTGGTAGAACTGCCAGTCATCCAAAAAACCGCACTCAACACCATTTCTAATGACTTCTGTGGTCTTCAATTCCATTAACTCATCGACAGTCGGCAGAAGAGGTTCATTAAGTGATTGAGAGAAGAAAATAATAAGCATTGAAAAGGCATAACTCGACATTTGTGAGCTTCCGATGAAACCATTAATTTTAGCCAAATATCTTAAAATTACTCCAAGAGTTTGAAAACGCGGCTCTAATTTGCAATAAAATGCAATTAATTTTGAATTATTAATTCCTAAACTGTTGACAAGACTCAGATCACAAGTGATGCCATTCGCTCGAAGACTATCACCGAATTGGCGAAAGTCTAGTTTTAGAAGAGGACAGCGACGGCTTCGTATTGTCGGCCGGATATACATTCGGAGTGTTTTTCCCAAAATTTGTTTCATTTGAATTAAGTAAGAGATGGCAATACTCGCATCCATTTTATCGGTTAAATTGTTTTCTTCAAAAATCTCAATAAAGACATCGATATCTGAATCACAAAAACCCAATTCATTGACTGTCGAACCGAAGACATGAAATTTGCATTTAATCTTATTTTCATTTAGAATTGATTCCAATTTAAAGCATAATTTCATTCTGTTTTCATAATCGACTTCATTGAGAAGAAGGAATTTCTTCATTTCATTAAAATGTTGTCCACTTTTCAGAGCATTCCTTACATTTTGGAGAAGAAGTGGTTCATCGATGGGACGCATAAATGCCAACAACTCATAGCCTCCGACCGAACAGAGAGAGGGTTTCGGAAATACTTTAATCCTTATATTCTTTTGTGAGTTATAACTAAATTGGATTTCTCTGTAAATCTGACATAACTTAAGGGCTGAATCACTTGACTCGAACCGAACGAAAGCCATTTGCCAGTCATACCCGTTATTATATAAGACAATGTCCTCAATGGTTCCCAAATGCTTCAGATTTGTCTTAATATCTTCTATGGATGCCTTTCGAGTGGACTCTATTCTGATGAGAACAGTGACCAATGGCTCAGAATAAAAGTTTGAGAAGACAAGAGAAGACTCCCCAACATTCTTCACAACAGTTGTCTTCTCTTTTTTAATGGATTTAATTTTTGCAATCAGTTGTCGTTGTCTTCTATATTCCGCCATTTTTATGGGACAGGTATTGATAAGATTTGGTTCGTTGTCGTAAAACTCGGGGATCAAAGTCTCGCCGAAAAATGCCTCGATTTGTGCCGATTCGCTGGCATTTGGATTGTCATCAATGAATGTCTTCAGTTTTGAATCGGGAATCGGACAGCACTCGATGTCATTATGGCTCAGATGAGCTCTTTTACTACGATTTGAAGGACGAGTTCTGACCCTTTTGTATGACATTTTTGTTGCCTCACTTTAATGCATAAAAACACGTCAATAAAGTGTGGTTTCATTAAAGGTTTAATTATTTGTTTAGAGTTTAAACTTTAAACTTTAAAAGTCACCGCATTTTTTGGGAACATTCAAAGAGTACGTAACGTTTCTAATGTTGTTATTCTTTGATTATTAATTAATTATTAATATTAAATATTAAAAATTATTAAAACAATTTTAAGGGAAACCTTTTATTGTTTTTTATTTAATTTTAAGGCTTTAAATATTCCTTAAATTTAAGTAAAAATACCTTGCTCATTTAATTCTTAAGCTTTACTAATTAAATGTTTTAATTAAGTTTTATTTTAAATTGAAACTCGATATAAAGCTCAATAAATTTAATTACATTTAAGTCTATTTAATATTTTAGTCCTAATTTATATCAATTTTATAAATAAGAGTTTCATTTATTTAAAATATTAAAATACTTTTTATAATTTACTATTTATTTAAATTTAAATCCAATTCATTTTGAAATTATTAAAAGTTAAGATGAAAATATTTAAGAAATACTCTTGGTCATATTATCACTTAACAATTTCACACAAAAACCGATTAATTCGTCAAATTAATGAAATTATAAAATAATATAAGAATTTCTTAAAGTTGAAGCGATTTCATCCTGTTTAGCATGCACATTTCTTTAATGATTCATGTTTATAATGAAAATTTTCACATCATATTAAAATATTATAAATATTGTGCTTGTTTATAAATTATAATCAATACATTGGTATAACTATTTACTCTTATTTCAGTGAAATAATATTTCACTTTATGTTTACTTCTAATCAATATACACAAGTGTACACAGTTTGCCATCTAAATATTCTAGTTTCATTTGTTTTATTCATCGATTGCATAACTCAGTTGACCACTACTGTTGGTTTGACACACTTTGTCGCTCACATTTGTTATATTTCTCAATACGATATGAACTCTTATATTTCGATTTATTAGTCCTTTTCAGTACTTTTTTTTCTTATATTTAAACATTTGTTTATTTAATTTTCCAGAAAAAAATTGGCAAAATATCACAGAATTTGTAAACATTAACATTACATTTCAATGGACAAACCTTAGATCTGCCGATATTTACCCAAAATTCTTCATTAGCACCGCATAGAGTCAAGAACATTTCATCATTTCTTGGTTTTGAATATATTTATTAATTTATTTCATAAATAATTATAACTTATATTCCATTCGTTTTTAATTTTCAATTGATTTTAATAAATTTATTAAATTTAGTCGATATAAACAATTATAGACTTATATAAGTCTCAAATAATGATAAAATAAATCAAATTTATATTAATTTTATTCATTTAAAACTGAACTTAAAAATTTGGTTCTTTTGAAACTCTTTTAAATGATTTGATTATTAAGTTTAAGCTTATTTTGATTTGCTTAAGAATATGCAAGTTTATTTTTCAAATAGATTTAATTCTCAATGTATTTCTATAAATTTTACTTTTGATAAGAATTTCCAATTATAGCAGAATTTTCATTGGGTTTGATTTGTCCCAATTCGACATTGTTTTCATCAAGGTTGTCTCGGATTTGCTTCAATTTAAATGTAAAGAATAATTGACAGCAAAATAAAAATGCTTTTAATGCAATAAAAGCCACGTTTTTGTCGGAAAACAAAATGAATACCAAACCGATGACCGCCAACGCTGTTATCCAAACATTCAATTTATAAATTTCTTTATAGACCGCATAAATTCCAATCATATTAAGAGCGATTTCAATAATGGCCCAGACTACCAGAAAATACCCGGCTAATATTCATTGCCAGGCAAAGTTTTATTAGTAAAATCATAAAAAATCTCCTAATATGAAATATGACCAAGGTCATAATAATAACTAACTCATTACTTACCAATTCTTACGGCTTTCTTATCTTCAAAACTAATTTTCTGTTGATTCTCATCAGTGTATTCAATATGTGTGGCCGACACTATGAATACACCGCTCACTATTAGAATTATCCATGCAATAAGGCTCAATACATGAACGATTATCAAAATGTACTTGGCTATTTGAAATAGTAATCCTCTGGTTTCTGACATTTTAAATGAGTACTGAAATTTAGAACTCAATAAATAATTTGTTTACAATTCGGCGCCAAATAGACCAGACACTAAATATCGATCTGGGATTACCATAAGAATATTCTGTCCTATTCTGTGCGATTGCGCTAAAGTTTACTCACATATGCGCTGTTTATTAGCTAACATTCAATTAAGAATTATAGACTCAATTAATTAACTTTTACTGCAATTTTATTAACCATTTGTTGTCTCTAATCATAAAATAAAAAGAAATGAAAACAATTTATTCAAAAATATAATTAAGATAATTAGGGAAACAAAATAGAATTTATCCAGCAATCCTTCGGCTAAATTTTCTTGTTAATAAATTGGTATCATTGACTTTAATCAAATATTTGAGTAAGGCCAAATAAATAAGTGCACAAATACAAAGAACTGTTGATATTATGAATGACAAACAATTATCTGCTCGAAGTTCTGCCGCTTTGATAACCAAAATAATAGCCCAAAGAGAAGAGTATGCTATCAGAAGTCCGAAGTGTTCTAATATGACGGCCACCAGACCTAAGATCCCGATCAGCATCAGTACAAAACAGGCGTAAACAACCATTTTTCTGCTCTGAATGAGTTCAGGTTCGCCCAAATTTTCTCCGGTGAACATCAATACAATCGATGATACGATTAGAATACAATTACAGAATGAGAGGACTGTTCCCAATATTTGTAATATCACTTGAAAGGCATCCCTGTCTTTAAACAAATTGGCTTTAAGTTTATCCATACTTTTTATTATAAAATATTAAACTCAAAGAAATCATAAGAAAACTTTTATTTACTGCGTTTTAAGACAACTTTTTATCTGAGAAACGGCTCATAAGAGCAATACATAAGCCATAGGAAAAAGAATGCCTTCGAAGGACAGATTAATTTAAACTTAATTTAATAAAATTCAATCACTTTTGTCACTCTTTTGTATTTCAATAAAGTTTTATAAACCAAACATTAATTCTATTCTTTTATTCAAATTTTTTAATTTTTAGATTATTTTCAAAACATAATATCATTGAAATGATTGCATCGTTTGGCGAATCATAAGGTATTGATTCCTAAGATTTGTTGGTTTTTGCAAATATTTAATTCAAAAACATTGAAAACTCTTGAAATTGAATTCCATCCGTGACTTCCAAAAAGAGGTGTCTGTCCTCTAATACCCAAAAGAGATAACAAATAAAGAAGATCTGGTGATTGGAGTCTAAACGATACTAATTTGTGGCCAAATTTAAAACTAAAGAATTCCATAACTTTTCGATGAAATTATATGAAACTATTTTTTTAAATAAAACTAATAATTATATCATTTTTATGTCAATTAAATTTGAAATTTCAAAACCAAATATTCGTTTAAAAGTTTATTATTGAAAGTATCGCTAAATTAATGAATGAATTTTAAATATTTGAATCAAAACAATGAACTTA
>JAQFZM010002074.1:0-15032 GCA_034695785.1 Galumna obvia | reverse complement strand
GGCCCGTTAGCTCAGTTGGTTAGAGCGCCGTGCTAATAACGCGGAAGTCGTGGGTTCGATCCCCCCACGGGCCACTCGTTTTTTGGCTTTTTATTCTTTATTTTGAACTTTTATTTAACTCATTTTATTATTTAAGTGATAATTAGAGCAAAACAATCATCGATTAAATGAAAAAACTTTCAAAATGTTTAAAAGAAATTTATTGGTTTCGGAATATATTATTCTTAAACTTAATTCAGAAATTTGTTTAACATTTTTGATAATCTAATCTCAAGTCATCGATAGCTATCATTCCTTGAGTTTTAGGGACAAAATCAGCCTGGATGAAAAAGCGTGAATCGCCTCCTCTCAGGTCAATATTAATGGCATTGTTTTGCCATTCATTTAAACGAACAAAAGAGTTCCATATCTTAAGATTGCGTTTATTCTGTTGTGTTATCGAAAGGCTTTGATTTTGTGGTCCATAAGAAAACCAATGAATTGTTAAACAGCCGTAAATCTTATCGTATGAATGATAGTATGGGGTCACGAGTCGGGAGCCCTGACTCGTAGCTGTCTTTAGGTCGATATACATCATATTCTGGTCGCGACCACTGATGTGTTGTCTGCCATATGTGAACACTGTCTTCATATTCGGGTCATTCTTTATTCCGCAGTCATTGTCTTTGAAAGTGCACTCAAAAAATGGTTCATCGCTTTTACACAAACCTATTAACGCTAAAAGACTTAAACTTAAAATTAAATAACTTTTATTTGCAAACATTTTATTATTTTTTAATACAATTAAATGAATAAAATAATTAATTATGAATTTAATATTGAATTTAATAATTGTAACAATTATTTAGAATTATCTGATGAGAAAACTCCAGATGTTATTCAAAGATTAGTTATGTTTTAATTGTTTTCGATTAGAATTTCAATTAATTCTATGAATTATATGTTTTATTGTTTTGAGATATGATTAGGAATTTTAATAACTCATCTTTTCATATGAAATACCTTTTGATTTGGTTTGATGTAACCCATTTCAATACATCAGAACTGATTGCAATTTACTTGGTCATTTTTATATATTTTCTAACTTAATGAACTAAAACTACAAAGTTTAAAGTTTAGATAAAATAAATTACTATAAATTATTAGAAGAAATTATAAATTATATACTTTTGATCATTAATTGACTCTAAAATATGAAATAATATTATAATTGGCTTTTAATAAGTTTTTATGTGATTTTAGACATGAATTTCATTTTGTTTGTAAAACAAAATTTTTAAAACAAATTTTTATAAAATAAGTGACTCATTATGTCTGGTATTAGAAATTTTTGATTCAATTCTTTCCGTAAAAATTAATCTATATTTCAAGAAAATCCGGAACAAACAAGTTTATTGTTGACACCCTCTTTCACTATAATACAAGTTCCTTTTTAATTCAAAAAATCCACCTTAACTAGTTAGTCTTAATATTTTCATTACCTCGATTGGCTATTTATAATTCTCTCTCTCTCTCTCTCTCTCTCTCTCTCTCTCTCTCTCTCTCTCTCTCTCTCTCTCTCTCTCTCCACTCACTCATTCACTCACTCATCGCTTTTAATCGCAAATCAATCGATAATTTGGGGTAATTTAAGACTGATTGAAGTAATTGGGATGTACTCTACCCGAGACTAATTCAATCTCAAATATTTTGATTTATTATATATTTTGTTAAAAAATAAAATTATCTGTATTAAATATATCAAGGTTATCATCATCATATTTCAAATAGAATAGGTTATTTACTAAGTAATTTAAATTTTCAATTTTAAGATTATTTGAGATAAACTTTAAACGTTTTTAAAACTTTTTAAAAACATTTTTCTCAGTCAATATATGAAGCCCGTCCTCCCTGTCCCCCCTGTGGACCCCATTATTATTATGGATATTATTTATGCTCGAATAATCCTTTCTTTGAGTTTAGAAGAAAAAAATTTGAACCAATTATTCAATTAGTAGTGAATGACATAAGTATTGGAAATAATTTCAATGAACTTGATTTGAGTTTCAGTCAAAAAGTTTATGGCTTTGAAAATAGTGTTCAATACATTGAAATAACCGAAACATAACATGAATTTCACAACAATTCGACCCAAAAATAAAGACTTTGAATAAATTATATGAAAAACTTTAAAACAGTTATTTCTTTCCGATAACTTTGAAAAACAAATTTACTGAAAGTAATTGAAAATAAATCGTTTGAATAAAAAAATCAAATAATATATTCAACAGTTTGTAATAGGTTTATTGTATGTACTAGATCGGTTTTCTTTTTATTGGGGATAAAATGACCCTTTTCTGTGTTTTTATCCGATCTTTTATTCTGTGAACAAAACATTTTAAAATCTAAAACTGTTTGGCATATAATCTAAATTTGGTTACAAAATATAAAAAATATTAATAAATGTATTCTTAATAATAATACAAGAATTCAATCGCTGTTATTATTATAGGAAAGTCTGGTTTTGATGCCAATAATGAGAGTAAAAAACTTTTTTAAGGTCTTATAGTTTTGTTTTATCGTTCGGTAATAATAAGTCAATTGCTTTTAGTTGTGATTCAGTTTATTAACGAAAAATATGATAAACCAAATCACAAGTCATAAGTCATTTGCTTTATGTCTCACATTTTTGTTTTTTACTATTTATCCCTTAAAGTTTCAATATTTTTTTTCTTACCTTGTTAAAATATTCTCTAATCAGAGGATAAAAATTGAAACCAATATATAATTATAAATAATTCATAAGAGATTTTAATTAATAGCATAAAATTCTTTAAATTCATTTAAAAAATATATTATAATTAACTTTGAGTTTAGATTTAATCGTTTGAATCAATGGTAGAATTATAACTATAATTAGTTTTATTTGAAATTGTATTACAAATAAAAATTATGGGAATAAATAAGAATAAAAGTTGTCGGCTAATATTTATAATAAATTGCAATTTAATATTAATTTTTTGTTTTACTTCAATGTATTTTGTTTTTGTCAGTGTCTATGGTTTTTGATTTGTGACAATTCTTATCAATAATTTATTTAAAAATTTTAATTTCATATTAAATATTCGTCTGATTATAACATAAGTGAACGATATTTAGATCAAAATATTCGCTATAAATACGAGAAAATTCATGAAATTGGGTGAAAGAATAGTAAATTTCAGTAGTTTTGATGTTTTAGAGGTCAGAATAATTAAAGTTATCTTTATATGTCTCCCAAAATCGCATAAATTTATTCATTTTGTTTATGAGTCGTGTCTTGAATTCATTAATGGATTTATAAGAAAATTATGAGTTTTTATTTGAAAACTATTTGTAATTTTAGCCGATTTTCAAATCGAATCAAAATAAGGAAGAGTTATAAAGAGTTAGGAAGAGCTCGATTAGACATAGTTTCAGATTAGTCTCACATTAAATCAGTTATTTTTTGATTGAGATATGATCAAGGCAAGTTCAACTAATTGAAACAAATCTTATTATAGAAACCATATTCAACTAAATGGAAATTAATGGTAATTGCATTTCATTGCATTGCGATACCACCCAATTGGCGACCCCTGCAATTCAATTCTTTTGTTTGGTTACCAAAAATAAATTCATAAACTATTCATAACATTATTGGCACTTATTTTCAAAATAGATTCACTAATTCTGTGGCAGAAATGGATGAATAAAACTGTGGCACAATATTATATTCCGGGTAAAATTATGCACAAATAGATGGAAAGGCGTAAACCATTTTTGGATCCTAAGGTTTGATATCAAACGTGAGATCTGAAGAGAAAAATATAATTTCGATCATTAAATCAAAAGCAAAAAATTCGTGTGAATTATGATCTAAATTAAGGCTAAGAAGAGTTTCACACGATTTCTATCATAAAAACATTTCAGACCAAAAGATATACTTTTTTTTCTCTTATTTTCTTCCGAATTAAATATATTTATATTTCATTTTAAAAAAATAAAACCAAATGTTTCTAAAAATTCATTTCTGACTTCAATTTAATTACTTTTTATTGAGGAATAAATAATAAATAAAATTCTTTTAAATATTCGGATCTGAATATTATGTGAGTTATAATACAAATAGGATTTAATTTAATTCTTTGAAAATTAGATACAATGCACTGTCTTCTAGCACACTATACAAACACACTATATTAGCACAAATATTATTTAATTTAATGTCTGCCGTAAATAATTTTGAATGATTAGGTTCTCAATTGTATATAATATGAAAGAAATTAGTGTTTGGTAACACATTTTATATTAGATAAAATTGTAGCTTGAGTATTTAATGTCAAGCCCTGTGCGCCTCAAACCCTAACAATTATTTCAAGTTCGAGGCGTTGTTTGGCATTTGCCTAACATTTGCCTCAATTAAGAATATTATTATTATTTGACACTATTTTTATTTATTTATTTTTCATTATATCTATCATTACTCAGATTTTAGCCAAACTTAAAGTCAATAATAAATCAATTTTAGAAAGTTTTTTGTCGACAACTGAACTTGAATTTAGTTTAATAGCTTTTTCAAAGTTTATAGAAAACCTCAAATACGAAGACCTAATCATTTGAATGATTTATCGACTTTTTTGATGCTATAGTTGTTTACAAACCTTAAAATATCACTATTTTTTGTTAATTTAATGTTAATTACTTTTTGTATACTTTTCTAAGAGTTCTAATTTCTAATCGATCGCTGATTTTCATTATTTTCTTTACAATATTATTAGTTTTTCAAGTAATCACTGATTTGAGATCTGTTTAAAAGTGTTCAGGTATGTTTTCCTATATATAAGCAAGGGCAAATGTGTCGGCCCGTTAGCTCAGTTGGTTAGAGCGCCGTGCTAATAACGCGGAAGTCGTGGGTTCGATCCCCCCACGGGCCACTCTTTTTTTGCAATTTTGCAAGATATTTTTATCTTATTTTAAATTTAATATTTTACTCATAATATATAAAATTCATAAATAGTTACAAATATTGGGATAAATTTCAAATTAATTTTATTTTTGATAATAAATCTTTTGCTTCTGTTTTGAAGTGTTTCTAAAATTAAGAGATTATTCTTTAAAATATGATTTCTTTTGTTAAATGAGCATGATTCTATTTTACACTGCTTTTATTCCTATTATTTTCAATCAGTAGAAATCATGTCCAGATCATTAATAGTGGTGTTGCATGATAAATGCATTATTCCAATAGAATTACTAATCTATCAAAGTTTAACATTATTTTGATATTAAAGTAATTGTTTTATTTTTGTATACATTTTACTCAAAATAGTAAAAATTAAAACAAATTTCCATAAAATCCCTGAAATTGCATATAATGTGCACGAATATTATGAAAGATAACGTGGAAGAAAAACGTAATTTCCTTAATTATCTAAATATTAACAATTATTTATATTTAATTATTTTAAAATTAAAATCATTTAAAATAATTTTTATGAATAAAATATTCAAAGAATTGTTTAAATCAAAGTTAAACGAAACTATCCTTAAATTGCAATAAGTTTTGAGACAAATTTAGAACATATTATATATTTAGTGGAGTTTAAAAAACAGATTTAAAATAATCCTGTTTATTGTAAGGCTAGTATATATAAGAATCAATTAAACAATCAAAACAAGTGTTAGTTTAATGTAATTTTTTTCGTTTCCATTGAATTTATATTTAATTCAACGATAGCTTTGGATTTGAATAGAAAGTAGAGCTCAGATTCAGATTTGAAACGAAATTAATTGAAACACTGTTTTTGTGTCAAATTAAATGATAGGTTAGTTTAGAATCTGTTTTATTTAAACAGAATTTTCTTTCGTTTATTACTATTATTATTAAGAAAAAAAAATGATAACTAATTCAATATTTTTCATTCAGATTCTGTTAGGTTTTAATGTCAGTGCATTCTAGTTCAATTATATCCAGTTCAGTTACATTTACCAATAGGAGAAAGGTATGAATTTCTCCTAAATGGAAAATGAATTCAAATACTAATAAAATTTAGAGAAATTATAATTAACTTTTTATCATTAATTCAAATGAATTTAATTTCATAAAAACAAAACAAAATAAATTTTGTGTGAATTCTCTCAATAAACTTCTCAAAAGACCTATAAATCAATTAAAAGTCAATTCATTGATTAAATTAATGGGTTTTAAGAGATTTCCTGAAAACAAAATTAAAACTAAATAAATAAAAAGTGAATAAAACTGTTGAGGAAGTGTTTATTTTGTTTGCTTGCTCAATTTAAATATTGAATAATGTAACTTATCTTGATAATAATATTTAGAGCAAATATGAAAGATTATGCTTTTATTGGAGAAAAACAAAAAAATTATTAATGAATTCAATGAACTAAACACGAGATGTTTTGTTAAGAATTAGGAATTACGAGGGAAGGGAGCGGTATAGCCGAGGTCCTTTACATAAGTTATTTGCCTTTAGTTCTTGGCTTTAATTAAATGAAATTTAAAAGAATTTAACCAAAAATAACTGAACTTAAATACCATAAATTATTTGTTAAACCATTCGTTGAATTAAAATGAACTTTCTTACAGTGTATAATACTTTACTAGAATAAAATTCTGAACTCTTTCCACTTTTAAATTAACATTAAATTTACAAAACTATTGAAGAAATGCCATTAGCTTTGAATGGTTTCGAGGGAAACCTCAACCATTGTATAATTTTTAATTTATTCTTGCTAATAAATTCTTTTTTGAATAAAATTTATTTTTAGTTTGAGATTAGTTTAACTCTTTTAGGGTATAATCGATGCAAAAAAACACTCAGAGAATAAAATCGATTTCTGTCAACATTTCTGTATTTTGAGGTCAAGTTTGGAGAAATATTTAGAGAAAATATCACACAATTATAATATCAATGAATTTATTTATAACCTTACAATCTATTCTCTCTCTCTCTCTCTCTCTCTCTCTCTCTCTCTCTCTCTCTCTCTCTCTCTCTCTCTCACACACACACACACACACACACACACACACACACACACACACACACACACACAAGTTAGTCAGTCATTGATTTCATTCACAATTATTTGGTAGAAATGAATAGGTTTTGAATAAAGGAGTAAATCATAGGATTATCGCATTTCAATGAAATAAAAGATTTTCAAAGATATTCTATAAATTTAAAGATTTTTTTATCTTTCATTGATATTTGAGGAACAGATTTGAGTTAATTTCAAGATTTAATTCACTAAAAATATTTTGATACACGAAATAAAGGGAATCAGTGGTCGACTATAAAACCTAAACTAAATTAGATTTATGTATAAAAGTCTTCACATATTTTATGTATTCTATGTATGGATTAAGAGGTGGTATTTTATGGTTTAATTAAATTGTTCTAGGTTAATTTCATTTTACCTTAAATTGTGTTTTCATGGCTCTCGTAAAATGTATTCTATTTTAAATTAAAAAGTATTTATTAAAGTTTTTTATTAAAACTAAATAAAGCCTTAAGACAAGAGTAGTTCTGATTAGATGAGAAAGAAATGGTAATTTCAATTAGAGAAACTTAAAATTGATGGGTGAAACACATTAAAGTCATTCACTTTTAGTAACGTTGTTGATATTTAACTTGGTAATTTATATATACTATAATTATAAGTTATAATTTAGTATAATTTGAAAGTTTTACTCTAATTAAGTGTTTTATACTTTTTGTTTAGTTTTGAAAAAAACGAAATAATAAATAATTTCAAGCGTTTAGTTAACAAATTCAAAGTCATATGAATAGAGGGGTCAGTTGTCTGTCGGACGGGTGGTTACTAACAATCGGTATCATAAAAGGGTTAGAATAAGTCTAAACAACTAAAATATAGTACAACTGTTTAATAAAATTCTTATTATTTATTCATAACAAGAGTTCCATTGAAATACATAATAGAAAATTAATCTTGTTTCTTTTTAATTTGATTTTTTTTCGGACAATTCACGTATAAAAGTTTATTCATAAAAATAATAATAACTCAAAAAACAATTTTAACTTAATTTAGTTTTTCATTATAGGACTGCAAACGTGTTGTTTGTGATAAAGTTATTTCTCGCTCTAACTATTAAATAGTATGTAATTCAACACTAATTCTGTAATTAAAGTTAAAAACGAATGATTTTCTCTTAAATAAAAGCTCTGAATATAATAATCATAAGTAAGAAAATGGGCTTAAATTGCATTATAATCACTATTATATAGCGTACAGTCTATGAATAGTAATAACTAATAAGATTTTCGTGTATTTAAAGACAAAAATTTTAAGAATTTCAATGATTTTCTAAATTGTGTTTTGATAGTAGTCTTGAATGAGGACTAAATCACATCAAAAAACTATTATATCAATCGATTGCCTTTAAAGTCACCGAACAATTCACTACTATTAGATAGCATCTCAACAAATATTATTATCCATCAACTTTTCTCTCTTTAAGTTTTCCCTGATAAAAAAATGGTTTCAAACTTTCAAATTGAAAATTCCGGAATAATTTGCTTAAAATATTCAGTGAAAAATAATTAGCAAAAAAAATGGGAAATAAATTAGAAATAAATGTATATTTTTAAGCGTTGTTTGTATTTCGATTCAATTAAATAATAAATTGAATTCATTGAAGAACACCATAAAAATCAATGAATAAAATGAGGATTTCGTGCTATAAATGAAAAATAAATTTTCTTAAACTTCTATTAAATGTAATGATTATGAAATTCGCAGAAATAATTGATAAGATTTTATACTAAATGAGAGAAAAACATAAAAATACTGGAAATGGCTTTTAAGTCAATTTTAAGTTTAAGTTTCTTTAATAAAAACAAATATAACCGAAAATTAGATATAATATAAGATAATAGAAATGCATTAAATTTAGATATTTTTTCATTTAATTTAAAAATATTTTTATTTTATTTCTTTTAGAACTCAATTTTCAAATGAAGACAAGACTTAAGTAAAGATATTATTTAATTGATATAAAAATCGATTTTCTCTTTTATTTAGTAATTTAAGAGAACCTGCGCTACAAAACCAATAATAACCGTTTGTTTTATTGCTAAACTGAATGAACTCATTTAAGACAACTTTTCATAAGTTTGGAAATTAACCAAAATTTTTGTTTTAATGATTAGATGTTTGGATAAGTAAATACATTCTTCGGAAGAGTAGTCACCACTCATTTGAAAAATTGTTTATATAATGCAATAAATAATTAGCTTTTCTTGAGATTAGTTTTTGTTTTAATTGATATTTATTTGAATCAAATCAGTATTTATTTCTTTTTAAATATTAACAAAACGTATTCATAAAACGTATTATATTTAACACTTATTTCTAATGACTTAAAAAAATAGTTATTTCTCTAATCAAACAAATTCTGAATTCTTTAAGAAAATGAAATCAAAAGTGAAGACAAAAAAAGTGAATAAATAAATGTTATTATAGTTAAGAGGTTTGCACTCAGTCTTGAAGTACAGCTATTTTGCGAATTGAGACCATTTACTGACTCTTCGGCCAAACATTTGGCTATAATTCCAGGAATTCTTCTTTGACTCCAAACCATTTGACTCTATATTCTCGTCCACCTCTTCAGCCATTCTTTGTTTCTTCGGGAGTGATATCTCTAACAAATGTTTACATTTTTAATACAAAAACAAAATATAGATTTAGAGAAAAGTAATGAAATGATGGATACCATCACCGGATTCATAGTTTTCCTCTTCTTTGGCTAAAATCAGATCCAATATCTCTGAGTCGTCGACATTAGTCTTACAATTATTGAAATCATTGGCATTAATGAGCACTCCTTCAATGGATGGCTCTTCAAATCGTTGTCTGTTAAGTGTTTGAACTGATAGTCGACAGTCTTTTGCAGAACCCCTTCCGAAGAAGTGCTTAAAAGACTGTTTTTGATTACATATTTTGCACAACCATTTGGTCGCTTTCTTTGACTGTTGGACCTGATATGTATGACACTGACAGCACTGCAGGACTACAAATTCCTGAGCCATCACTACAACTGATCACAACATTAATTAATTTAATCTCAATTTAAACTGAATTAAAGCCGAAAATACAATCGTTTTATGTTTTGTTCGAAATTCTAATATCTTTTCAATCAATGATTCGTTTGTTTTGTGTTTTACCGCAAAATCGTTTTGCGCCGAATCTATCACTCATTAGACGACACAAACACAAAGCCTTTTAAACACAAAAATGTCGTTACATTTATTTTCGTTTAAAGTTCCCTTTAGTTGATTTCATATAAACTTTGAATCTCTACTCATGTAAATCGTTATGTCTTTTGTGTTTTGAGTAGTCGTCAAAAACCATGCTTTCAAAACATTGGTTTTTAAAAGTGTTTTCATAAAAGTGTTGTCTGTTTTGATCTCTTCTGTTGAATCCACTCAAGAATGCCATCAAAAAAGACACCAAAAAAATCTCCGGCAAAGACTCCGAAGAAGACTCCGGGAAAAACTCCGGGAAAGACTCCGAGGAATTCTCCGGTAAAGATTTCGGGAAAGATTTCGGAAAAAACTCCGGAAAGGACTCCGAAGAAGACACCGAAGAAGTTACAGGAAAAGAGTGCGACCACTGACTCGCCGTACGTTTCGACTGAAAAACTAAAGGAAGCGCTCGAAGTACTCAAGAAATTGAGTGAAATTAGAAATGAAGAAAAAAAGGGTAAAATAGCGCTCTTTGAAGACGATTCTCAACATTTGGTTAAATTGCAAATCGTTTTGAAGAAAATCCCATACAATAAGACAACTTTTGTCTATTTTATTGATTTACCCAATCATTGGAGACATGAAATGGTTTACGAGACGTGTCTTATCGTTAAAGACTTGAGTAAAAAACCATTAACTGATCGCGAATTAGATTTAGGTATTATTTGATTATATTTTGTGTTCTTTTAATTGATTTGATTGTCGTTTAGATCAAACTAAAAGTCATTACAAAGAATTGCTATCGAAAGACAATTCGGATCAATTGGTGAATGAAATACTTCCGATGAGAGAATTGAGGAATGAATACAAAGTTTTTGAAGCGAAACAAAAATTGGGTAAAGCTTTCAATGCATTCATTTGTGAGCGAACACTACTTCACAATAAATTTGATTATTTGTCCCGATTTTTGGGCAAAACATTTTGGTTGGACCAGAAGAATGTTCCCATTCCTATAGACTTAACCTCCACTTCTTTAAGAAATGATTTAGAGTCTAAACTAAACCAAACATCACTCTATTTGTCGGGAAAGGGCGACACAAGTATCGTCACTATCGGTATTGAATTCATTTTTAATTTCAATTATTTTAGAATTTTGTTCTTCAGGTCTATTAAAACAGTCGACCGAAAAGTTGGCCCAAAATCTGTTGGCCGTCAATAAGAAATTGTTGAAACAGTTCTCAAATAATGTTCGCTCTCTTAGTGTGAAAACAGATAAATCGATTGCCATCACATTCTTTCTGGACTGTGGTTTCATATCTGATATTAAAATGGAAAAGAATTTAAGTGAAAACACTCCAATTGAGGGCGACTTTTCTCACTTCTTGAAGTCAAACGTTCAGATATTTAAAGGCGGAGACATAAAAGTAGTGCCAAAACCACCCGAAGAAATCAAAGAAGAGGAAGACATCGATGAGATCGAAACCAAATGGCTTTTAAGTAATAAAAAGACAAAAAATAGGAAACGAAGGATAAGTTATCGATTAAATACTAACAGAAATTTCAAACGAAGAAAGAATAACACAAATAATATACAGAAAACGGAATAATTATTTTATTGGATATTAATTGAAATTTATTTTGATTTATATTAAGTTATATTAATTTTTGTAATGAAATAATAGAAATAAGAAACTGTTGTTTTCATTTGGAACCACTGATACTACTCTCCAATACTATAATTTTGATGATACCTTCGTTTTCCTGTCCACTGATATGAATGGCCGCCGCTTTGTTTCTCATTCCGCAATAACCCGACGAAGAGAATACTGTTATTACTTTTCCGTCGAGAAATAGTTTGTATCCGTCTTCGATCACTTCGTGAGCTCTTATGACATGACTCAGTTGATTAGTGGTCAGGAATGCATTCAATGCTTTCTCTGAAAAGTAAAAGGCAGTCGACCTCTTAGTGTTGTTTATATATCCGATGTCGTCTTTAATGTTATTGAATTTAACGATGTTTTCATAATCTTCTTTATTTAGTGGATCCGACCATAAGATCTGAACAGAAATTAGTTAATTATCTTTTGCAGACATTTAAGAAGTGGTTATACCTCCCAAACTGCTGGACATTCAATTTCTGGTTCTTTAATTTCAACGGGAATTTTCATTAATTCTTCGATTGTTCTTCTAGAGTAAGGAATGCCTCCGTGGACACAGAATAAAGTTTCATCGATAACGGCTGCGATCGGCAACACATCAAATGTTGTATTAATTGTTTCGAAAACAAGAGGTCCTTTATCTTTGTATCTGAAAAGTATTTTAATGATAACTTTATATTTAGAATAACTTTAGTCTCACTTTTCTTTACATTCCTTTTCAAAAGTAAAGTGTTTCTGAACGGCTCGTATTTCGTGGTTTCCTCTCAGAAGAAAAAATTGACTCGGATTTAAGATTTTGAGTGAATATAAATAGAGAACACATTCAATACCAAACTCTCCTCTATCGACATAATCGCCCGCAAACAGAATATTTGATGAAAGACTTTGAGGAGCACTTCTCCAGAACTGTTCTTCAAATATTAAAAGATCTCTAAGGTTTCCGTGAATGTCTCCTAAGACAACGATTGGTGACTGAATCTTAAGAACTCGACTTTCATTTTTAAATATTTCTCTGATTTCTTTGCAAATGATTTCGATGTGTTTAGAACTTATTTTTTCATTTGTACTCATTTTGAAGGATGTCTTCGTCTGAGAGTTGACGTCTGGTTTATTAAGAATTTTCACTAATTCTCTGATCACTTCTATTATGTAATTAGGAATCGATTTATAATTATTTATAATTTCTATCGAATGTTTTCTTTGTGTTTCGACGAATTCGTTTTCCTCTTCAAAAGTGATGTCTCGTCCGTCGGTATAACGAATATCTTTTGGGTCAGTATTTCGTCCGTTGCGTCCCATTGAAACCGAATGAATGGCAAATTTAAAGTCTTTAGTCCTGTGTTTGGGGCAAAACTTATTCAACTGATAAGTAGTCATTTTTTTCCTCTTCCCTATCGGTTCGTAAATGTTTTTATCAGAAATGATTTTATGCAGTGACTCGAGTGAACGAAATAACACCGAAACATCTTTTAATTCTTGGGAATCAACTTTTGAGAGAAATGCCTCGAAAGTGATTTTATTTTGTTTGTCACAAATGTCCGGAATATTCATTATTTTGTCGACTAATTCATCGACACTTTGATTATCGTATGATATCTTCTGATACTTTTTCATATCTGATGCCATTTCATAGATATCTTTTCTGTCGAGTATTCCATCGGAATCGCTGTCATAGAATCGTAAGATATATTCATTCCTCAAATGGTTTTGAGGTGACGCCGGTTCGAGTGCTATCAAACCCAAAAAGAATTCATCGAAAGTGAGAAAACCGTTTTTCTCGTAATTAAATGCAATGAAAACTCTTTCAGTGATGGATTCGGTCACTCTTTTCAGTTCCATTTGATTCATATATCGTTTAAATGAGATAAAACTCATATAAAAAGAAGGATAACAGTGTTGTACAAAATCTGAGTACAACTTTTCCACTATTCTTTTATTAACTTTCGTTTCTTTTATGGTTTGGGCGATAACTCTGTCCTTTTGTATCTTTGATTCGTTGCTATATTTAAGAAAACGATAGATTTCTTTATTAATCACTTCTTTTGACAAAATGGGTTCACTCTGTAGTTCTTCTTTAGATTTGTTTAAAATGAATCCAAACTCTAAGACTTCTTTACCCCAAAGTGTTTCCCCAATTTTACCATTGATTATATCATCGATTGGATACCATTTAAATTTGTTGGTGTCTTTACAACAAACAACTTTAGACTCAGGTTTAGCCTTCCATTCGGCACAGAATACAACTCTTTTAATGAAGTCCTCAGAAGGCAACTGAAGTCTAGACAATGACACCAATTGAATGGATTTAATGAAACCTTTTGTTGCGGCTAACATTTCTTCTTCACTTATAGTTTGATCTTGGATGAATTGCAATTCCATCTCTAGACGTGAGTCACACCACTTTTGACCTTCACTTACAGCCAAATACGGTAACCAAAAAGCATTCCTGTCTTTCAACAAAATGAGTGGCATTTTCTTGTGTTGGCATTTGATGGCAAAAACGCATACATTATATAAAAACTGTCCATAAGGTAAGGGTCCCGAACATATATCAGGTTGAACCTCACCATCTTCCAAGTCTTCTGAAAAACCAAGACTCGTAACACTGTCTGACTTCAGATTCTTTTCCACCATTTTTTAATTGATTTTAAATTTGGATTATTTTTAGTCTAAAATTTTAATTCAAATGAAAGCGTTTAACAGTTTTTTTTAATTATTATTTTTGAATATATTCTCGTTATAAAACTATTCGACTTAATTAAAGTCGGAATGAAATGATATTGAAAATATCGGTTCCCTCCACTTCAGAGATAATAGTCAACCCTTTAATTGATTCAAAAAGATTTCGAGTGGAATCAGATGACGGATATCTCTTTTTTGTGATATTGAGGCTCTTCGGGGGTCTTCAGTGTTGGCCCATCTTCTCAATGGATCCGATAGAAGGGATAACACTTCCATTAGAATTAATGGTATAAATGAGGAAACCCTTCAACGCATCCTTTGGTGGCTCGAAAACCATCGACAGGACAAAGGCATGACTGAAAAGGACGTAATCAGTGAAGGTATGGTATGGTATGGACTCGTGGGAGCGCTGTTTCTTCAATACATCGGTTGATAATATGGTTTTGTTGGTCAGTGCAGCCAATTA
>JAQFZM010002073.1:0-15038 GCA_034695785.1 Galumna obvia | reverse complement strand
GAAACAATGTTCGACAAAAACAATAGAGTCGGTCGCGCGCGGCATACCTCCCATTTCAGTTAATTTACTTTTAATTCATATAATATTATAGAATATTATAGAATATTATATAATATTAGTGATTATTTTGAAAATTGACTCAAATTTAAATTTAAAAAATTCGTTTTTGTCATTTCATTAATTTGTTGAAAAGTTTAACAAAAAAATATAATAATATTATAAATAGATTTCAAGAGAAGGCAGTGATCTTTCATTTTATAATTTTGGTTTTGCTCTGGTTCTTTCGAAAACCTGAAGTATTCAAAGGATGGGCAGACCTTATATCAGATGATAACAGCGTGAGTTCACTCAATAGATATATAAAAATATGTTTGAGACGACTTCTCAATAGAAAGACATAAATAAGTGATGAATAGTTCACATTTTGTTTGGATTCAAAAATTATTTTTTCGTAGTTTAGAAAAAAAGATAAAGAATTGATTGAATTATTTGAAAGAAAAGCAAATTCTTATTAAGAGCTCGTCTTTTGAGTCTTTTTTTTGAGTAAAATTTATAAAATGATTACAAATAAAGATAAGCGACGCGACGCCCGCTATTCTCGTATCGCTTTCAATGTTTATTTTTCCGACAAATTTCCGACAATTCTATGACGAAAAAGCATTGAAAACAAAGACATTACTGGATTGGCCGACTGTGCAAAAGAAGATGCCCTGGGGGGTTCTCATCCTTCTTGGAGGTGGTTTTGCACTGGCAGACGGAACACAAGTATTTCTTTTAAATTCAATTTCATTCTTAAATCATAAAAATCTTTTGTCCCCCAAATAAGAGAACATTATTTAGAAAAATTAGTTCTCAAATATAAGAATTTAAATCATTTGTTATTTTGAGCTAAAATTTAATTAAATGACAAATAAGTTCTTCTAATTGATTACTAAATTTGAAACGTACGGCAAAATCTTCAAATGTTGACAACAATTCTTTATGACAGAAATCAGGTCTCTCTAATTGGTTGGGTCTTCAAATGAGTCACTTCGAAGACATGTCTCCGCGCTCTGCAATGATTGTGTTGGTAATAATGGCAGCTCTTTTGACAGAAGTTGCGAGTAATGTGGCCACAGCCAGTGTTATACTACCAGTCGTGAGCCAACTCGTAAGCAATTTTTAGTGATTACTTCATTTAAAGAATTGATTTAAAGGCCGAAAAGATGAGAATACATCCATTACTTCTAATGATGCCGACAACGATTGCAGTTTCGTTTGCATTTATGTTTCCGGTGGCGACTGTAAGTCATTTATTTTAAACACAAATATAATGTTTAATAATATTTGGGTTTGTGTTCAGCCGCCGAACGCCATTGTATTCGAAAATTTAGGACTCAAGACGTTTGATATGGTATTGGAATTAAATTTATTGAATTATTATTTGAATTATTCACTAAATTATATTTAGTTCACATCATATAAGTCTTATAAGTCTTACAAATTCATGAATTATGGAACGATTTATCGAATAATAATTCGATTAAATTATTTACAGATAAAACCCGGTTTAGTTATGAACATCCTTTGCATTGGAATCGAATTGGCGTTAATTAACAGTTGGGGACAATTGGTTTTCGATTTGAATGAGTTCCCGGATTGGGCTCAACATTCAAATTCTACAAAAGCTTATATGAAATGAGTCTTTAATTAAGTTATTCTTAAATAATATAATATTTAATTTTAAAGTAAAAATGTATTTTCAATTAAAGCACTTTTTAAACATATTTTTACAAATTGTTTAAATGTGAAGAAATGTATACTCGAATGAAAGTGAAAACTAATATCAAATAATGACATATCAGTCGAAAGTATACAAACAAAAAATAAATATATTATAATTTAATCGATACTAATATTAGATTTTAAATATAAAATCATTGAAAACATGAGTACCGCCAAAATCGAATCCAAAATTTCAAACTCAAAAAATGGCATTAATTTGCAACAAAAGGAAAGAATGTGTTGTAAACCTTAAATAATAATATCATTCAATCGTTTAAATTAATGTTTACTAAAACCCAATTCATTACATAATAACATGCATTCAATGCTTACGAAAATTAGACGTCAAATGACTACTCATTGTTCCTAAAAATTCAACAGTTTTTCAAAATTCATTCATAACTCAATTAAGACTCACTTTACTATCGTTCGAATCCTTTCCCTCAGACTCTTTACGACGACGTTCAGCATATTCCCGCTCATCCCTGGGTCGGGCGCCGCCAAATATCGAGTCTCGAGCCTTACTATCGGCCAATTCATTAATGGGGGCCTGAACTGTTCTTGGTAATAATTTAAGTCGTGGCCGATTCGCAGTTTCTTCAGCAGTGGGTTCTTTGAATTCTTCTGCACTAGGACGTCTCTCACGACCACCAAAATTGCTGCCACCATAGCGTCCGCCAAAATTACGTCTATTGTCGCGACCGAAACCTCCCCTATCGTTGGGCTGTCGATCGAAAGACCGTTCAGTACCGCCCCTTTCAAAACCCCTATCGTTTCGGTCGAATTGGCGATCATTTCGTTCAAAATTACGACTATCGCTAAATCCAGCCGAAGAGCCACCCCTTCGGTCGCCTCCACTAAATCTGTTCGGTCTATCATTTGAAAACTGTCGGTTATTATTGTTCTGAAAGCCTCCTCTGTTTCCTCTATTTTGAGGTCCGCCTCTTTCGAAACCTATCGAACAAAATATAAATTAAATTTAAAAAAATATAGGCGGACCTCCTCTGCCTCCGCGTTGGCCTCCAGTAAAACCTTTTTTATCATTTCTACGACTCTCAGCGATGTTTACTCTCAATATATTTCCGCAAAAGTCCTGATATTATATAAAAATAATTATTAAAGTAATGAATAGTTGGTTACCGACCGCTCTGTCGAACTCAAGCGCTAATTTAAAAGAGTCCTCGTCTTCAAACTCTACATAACAGTATCCTAAACAACACAACAGTTAATGTCAGACAATAACAAAAGGAAATAACCTTTGAATTGATCCGTTTCTTTGTCTCGAATGAGTCGAACACTTCTCAACTAAAACAATAAAACAAAAGTTTAAAACAAATGAGAAGAGAAGGTCTTTACCCTCAGGTTCTTAAACATGTCGTCGATGTCTCCCTGAACCACATTATGGGGTAAATTCCCGATGAAGACAGTATAGGGGGGGTCGCGACTACCCTTTGAGTTCAATGAGTCATCGTTTGCGCCAAAATTTCTGTTACCACCAGAAGAACCGCTAAAACCACGCGATCTGTTCTCACGAAACATATACTTCATTAGTGAAGACAATTCTTTTCAATTTAATATATATTAAGCGTTAAAATAAAGAAGAGATCAAAGAATGCATTGTTTTCGGCAAACTTTCAAAAAAAGTTAAACAATTATCTAAAATACAACTGAAGACATATTTTCAGTTAAACGCATCCAAAAGTGCAGACAATGTGTTTGAAATGTGTAATAGACTATATTGTGACCGGAAATAAATAAATCGGTGAAATACCTGAACGACTGATTGTCATTATATGGTCTATTGGTATCCGCCATTTGTAGCCAATAGTGAGCACGTGTTGGCCCAACAGTGGCCCAACTAATGGCCTCTAGTGTTCAATATATTATTGCCTCAACTCTTCTCTATTAGACTATTATAATAAATATATCGATCAATAAAGCAATGAATTACTTTTTATTAAAAAACAATCGTTTTATTAGAATATAATTTCACTGAAAGTCAATCAATAAATGATTATTTGATTCAAACTTTAATTAAAATCAAAAACAATGAAAACTCGTATCAAATGAATGCTTTCATTGCATTGTTTTGAGTCAACACTAAATGTTAATTCATTTTACAGTAAAGTAAAGTAAAATACTATCAAAAGATAAACCACTATTTGATTAAAACATTTCAAAAATAATCACTAATTGTTAATTAGTTTTACACAAATTGATATAACATACCATTTGTTATCATTTAAATGGTAATAATGGGTTCATTATTAATTCTGTTTGAATCTTATGT
This sequence comes from Galumna obvia, assembly GCA_034695785.1. Classification (NCBI taxonomy): domain Eukaryota; kingdom Metazoa; phylum Arthropoda; class Arachnida; order Sarcoptiformes; family Galumnidae; genus Galumna; species Galumna obvia. The sequence goes on along the minus strand of JAQFZM010002073.1, from coordinate 10,984 downwards.
TTAATAAAAACTGTGTTAACTCTTATTAAAAAAGATATTAAAATAAAAATTTAGTGAAACTTAAGATTAGTTTAGAAATTATTTTTTGTTTGGATATAAAATTAAATAAATTGTTTGAATGTCTTATACTTTGAAACTAAACTTTTTTGTAGAACTGAGATATACCTATAATTTATAGGCTATAAATATTAATCAAATTGAGCATGGTATCATCTTAAAGCTTAAATATCAAGTAGATTCTATATCTGAATTCAACGAGTGACCAATTGAATGGATTGCAGCAGAAAACGGTTATCGCTATACTTTGCACAGAATAGCGATAACCGTTTTCTGCTGCAACCCATTCAATTTAACCTTAATTATTCAACAAGAAACAATATACTAGGATGTTTTTGAATTTTTTAAATTATAAGTTTTAACCTTGCTAATTGATACAAAGCTCAATTTGACTTTAATTTATGTTTTAGTCTTTTGATTCAATTGTATTTCAATTGTAATTTTGTGAACAAAATTTATTACATTTAAAGTAATTTCATTAAAATCGACGCCAAACTCTTAACTCAATTAAAATAATCGTCAGATATATTGCATTTAAAACTATTATACAATAAAAGTCAATATAAAGCAAAATAATTGAATTCCAGTGATGGCCAGTCATTCAGTCATCCCTATTAACACTTATTCTAACAGGTATTGCCTTTTTCGAATTTTTTCGTGACGGGGAGTATAGGGGGAGTTTGGGGGGACTTTGGTTTATAAATTGGGGGGGAATTAAAAGTTTGAAAGAAACCCCAAAAATCGGTGTTTTATTTACAAAAATTACGTTTTGTTTCAGTTTATTGTGTTTTGTCTGAAAACAAATGAAAATTTCATAATTTGTTAAAAAAATCATTAAATTTAATTTAAATTGAATTGAATTAAATGGACAGACAATGAATTCTTCAGTTGAGAGCGACGGTAATGTCGACGCGAATCAGTTGTTGACAGAGTTAGACAAAGGTCTTCGTTCTTCACGAGTCGGTGATCAGTGCGAAGCCATAGTTCGCTTTCCGTGGCTTTTCGAGAGATATCCGTTTCCTATTCTTATTAATTCAGCGGCGCTTAAATTATCAGAAGTGTATCGAAACGGATCTAATTTTCTTCGAGTTTTGATTTTGGAAGTAATGCGTGAAAGTGAGAAACATTTGGACAAAATTGTAAACATCGATGAATTTGTCAGAAGAATCTTTTCGGTCACTTTTTCTAACGATCCGTTGGCCCGAACTTTGACTCTGAGATGTTTGGCAAATATGGCGCGTATTGTCTGCCATCGAAAAGCTATTCATCATTACATCAGAAATAGTTTAGACTCAAACGACGAAATGGAAGTATTGGCCGCAATCGAGGCTTCGGCCGCTTTTGCCGTTCAGTCACAAGAATTCGCGGCAAATATTCATCCAAAAGTGTTTTCTATGATAAATGGTTTAACGACTCCACTCGAAATTAAAATCAAACTCTTATTAGTTTTACATAATATTCATTACAACTGTGAAGTCGCTGACAAAGTCAGACACAATTGTATCCAATTCTTAGCCACATATCCTTCAGAAAAGTTTATTTGTTCTGATTTGCATACTTTAACGCACATCTCTTCGGTGTCATTGACTCAAATCCCGGATCAAATCAATTTATTACTCGAGTATTTCATAAACGATCCGCGAAATAACGTTAAACTTTCGGTTTTATTCGATTTGAAGAGTTTGGCCGCAATTAGCCCTCATTTATGGCATAGAAGTAGTGCTTCTAATTTAATGGATGCAATCATTACTTTAAAGGAAAGAAAGAATGGAAGCAAAAGTGATACCCATTTGTTATCGAAATCGTTATCAGTTTTGGCACAATTATCGGATTCTCCCACTTTATTCTCAGACGAACCCCAATATTATTCCGAATTATGTCTTAAAATAATTAATTTTTGTCTTCAAATCATTTATTGTGAGGAAGACTTTGAACTCATTTCAATTTGTATTTCAATTTTGACAAACTTTTCACTAAATCTAAACCAAAAATGTGTTTTAAATATGGATGTAATGCAAGAAACATGTTTTGCCATTCAATCATTCCTTTTGTCAAACATTAGTTTTGATGCAAATTATAGTGAAATCGAAAGAAATTCATTGAAAACAATCTTCAAATGCATTCTTTCTGTTTGTCGTTCATTAAAGTTATCGTCGATTACAGTGATTAGTGAAAGCCTTCGTTTTATTATAATGAATGTTAAAATGGATTGCCTTTGGTTTGAACTCTCCTCTCAAGTGATTTGTGCCATTGTTTCTACTATTTCTATAAACGATACTTTTTTTGGTGAAGATATTCTCCAATTAATAAAATCGAGTTCTCATTTGACATCTGTTAGCGACGGATCCAATTTCTGTAATCTCTTAACGATTTACTTTCAAATTAATTCCGAAAAATCGATTCAAATCAGTGAAGTCGAGGCTCAGACTCTTCTTCAATGTTTTAATGGAAAAAATTTATGGATTTGTTTTAAAATTGTCAGACAAGCGATGCGTTACGGACAGCATCTGATGGCTTCACTCATTTTAGAAAAAATGAAATCGTGTTTAGAACCGATTGAAAGCATTCACTTTTGGATCAATAGTTTGACGAATATATCAAAAGCCGAAAGTTTTTTAATTAAAAGTGTCGAACAAATGGACCGAAACTTTTGTACTGCGATATCATTATATATGGAGGGATTCACTCACTTAAAGGCATCGATTTCTGTTAACAATCCAATGAAATTTCAGTCAGAATTTATTAGAATTAGACTAAAATTACTTCAAACGCATCAGACATTTAATCAGTGCTGTCGAATGTTAAGAACTTGTCCGGCGCCGGCCATCGCCGCCTCCACAGCACTCACAACAAGAGATGATATGTTGAAATGCGGAACAATTGTTGTGGCGATGAGGAAAAGTGCAAAAGAATTCCGAGCAGTGGCTGAAGCTTACAGTCAATTATATCAGTCGTCATTCAATGCCGATACCAATACTTTAGCTCAGATACAACTTTTGCAAAATTCGTGTATAATTTTGGCCGAAGCCATTGAAAACCTTTTTCAAAGCAATCGCCTTAACTCTATGTTTGTTTCAAAAGACAGTCCTTTTGAAGGTAACGCCAATTTATCAATGGATTCATCGCCTTTAGAACACAGACCTCTCATTCAAATGTGTAGTAAAATATCAAATTTGATTCTTAAAGACTTAAATTCAGTTCAAACAAACGAATTGATTGGAAGTAAAGCCATTTCTTTGCTGATGAGAATCAGTTCTGAAGTATTGAGAACTCCCCTCTGTTTTCCTCGATTTTATTTTCAGTCCATTCAAAATACGTGTATAAAACTTGCGGTTTCGCCTCAACCCAAGTCTGGAGACGTTCTTCTAATCAATAGTTCGACTCATTTTGCGCTACGAATTGAAGGCGTTGTCGTCAATACTAATCAAAAACTTATTCGAAAAGTTGGAAAAGTTTTGATTTGTGTAAATGGAGTACTGGTCTCGCGATCCAATACTAATGAACAGAACTTAAAAACAGAGCCAAACATTTGTTTACAATCAGTTGTGGTTCCGCTCAACGATTACTTTCAAATTCAGTTTTTACTTTCACTTCCAGTGGTTGGACTCTATTCGATAAACATCGAGACATCAATAATTGATGAAAATGAGGCGCAATGGAAGACTGGACCCAATTTAAGTCTTTCCGCTAAAGTGATCGAAGAACAGACCTCTAAATAATTATTTTAATAATTGAGTGAAATATAATTTTGTCTTTACTTTTAAATTAAATTAAATGAAAATTATTTGATTTTATTATTAACTTATAAACAGAAAATATGGAAAATTGACAAAATCTGATGAGTTTTTAATAAAAGACAAATCGTTTCAATTATATTAAGATTTTGTTTGAGTTCTGAAAACTTGAAATCTATTCGCACTAAAAGAAATGAATTATTTTAGTTATAAATAAACTAATAATAAATTAATTGCAGTTTTAGTGCGAAATTTTAAATTAGTATTAATTAGTATTTAATTTACGCTAATCTTTACGTTAATTCACTTTAAAGTTCAAAACTCAAACCGTTAAGAGTCCGACAACTTTTAAAAAGAGGTAAAACATATCAATCGATAGCTATGTTTTGAATGCTTTTTCTGTACATTAGTTACACAATAGTTATAAAAAATGCTTTCACTCTTTCGACAACTTTTAAAATAAGTAATCGTTGAGTAATTCAATAGATTTTGGATTCAATTTAATGCTAATAACGATATAATTAATACGAACTGTAAGTAGTTTTTTGAAAAAAAAGACTTAGAGATGACTGTCCTCTCATCCTTTTTGAACATTTAGTCAAAGACGACAAGATTTGGAACAATGGGTTAGAAATGATTGCACTAATTATCTTCTTTTAATTACTGCCAGTGGTCTGTGCGGACAGTTTGGAAGACCAACGGAAGTAATTCTGTGTTGATCTCATTATAAATAATTTAGTAAAATCTAAATCAGGAGTTCATTAATATAATAGAAGAGCGACTGACAAATGACTGAGCATTTGATTGGAGGCCGACATCAGCCGAGCACAGGTGTTAGAGGGCAGTGTGCGTGAAAGACGTGGCACTATTACTATGAGCTAATGAGAGTAAACTACCGCTCACTGAAGCCTCGTCTTCACCCAAGCACTCGGTTGAAGCCTCGGCGATCGCCAGAGCATTAAATCCCTGTCGAGTGCTCTCCAAATCGAATGTTTCAGTTTCGTGTGCCTGTCGTTCCAGAAGAAGGCGTTGCCTTTCATTCCTTTCGTCCTGGAATTGCTGTCTTTCGACTTCCATCTAAACAAAATTATTTAATTTAAATAAAAAACAGATCAACAAAAAAAACATTACTTTTTTCTCAAGTAATGACTGTCTAACGGAAACTCTTTCTTCTAATTCTCTTCGCTCTTTAGTTCTCTGAGCCTCGGATTGCATTCGAATTTTACTTTGAAAAGCAATCAAAAGCTCTAATTCTTGTTGCAGTTGTTCTTTAAGTTGACGTTCTTCGAGCTCTTGTGCCTCATCCAAACGAATCTGAAATTAAATAAACATTTAATATAAGGAATAATCTCAACGTTTGACGAACCGATTGTTTTTGAAGCATTTCTGCGATACTTTGTTCGTATTGTTCTCCGAGAAGAGCGAGTTTGCGGACCTGTTCTTCTTTTAGTTTTTTAATCACATTCTTTTGTTCGTCTTTTGGCGTTGAGCTCAGAATTTGTGATTTCCAGGCCTTATACTAAACATTAAAAGAAGGCATAAATAAAATGAATAATAGAAGCGTTAATAGTAATATACCTGAAGTGTTTGTGTTTTACAGGTTTCTCTGAATTGTTTCCTAATTTGTAGTTCTTTTTGTTTGAGGCTTTTCGGCTGTTGTTTTACTTCTAACGCGTGTTTTTTCCTCAATTCGTTTTCGCGCTTAAGATTGTATTCTTGTTGATTGGCTAACTCTGTCTGATGCTGTTTACGTATTTGTTCATCTCTTAACTGATGAACAGCTCTTTGTTGGCGATATTCCAACTCTTGAGTAATTTCGTGATGTCTTAAAAGCATAGAGTGAGCCAATTCTAACTGACTCTGGCGTTTGTTGAGCTCATCCCTAAGTAAGTCACGCTCTAACTGATGGTATTGTATTAATTTACGTCTACGGAATTTCCTGACTTCCTGTCTGTGATATTCTGTGTGTTCGTGTTGTAGTCTCTCTAAAGCCGAGGCCTGACTTCTTTGCAAAGTTTCCTTTTGACTCTTGAGAGACGTCGAGTCATTACTCAGCTCTCGTTTTAACCTTTCCTTAACGAACCTATATTCATGTTTTTGTTGTAATTGAAATCTTTTCATTTCTTCTTCGTGTTGTTGTAGAATAGCTTTACTCAGTTTTCTTTCATACGCGACATTAGTTTTCAACTAAAAGTGACAAAAAAAAACAAAAGTGTGAGTCATTGGAATAAAAGAATGAAGAATACCTTTCGTTCCAATTCCTGCTGATGTTTTATTTGTAATTTTTCTAATTCTCTACTAAATTGTTGTAAAAGTGTTTCATATTCTTTGTCTAATTTTTGTTTGTGTTCTTCAATTTCTTGACGACATTTGGTCTCCAAATTAACGATTGCTTTTTGGTGTTGTCTTCGCATTCGTTTATATCCAGACATCTGTTCGTGCATTTGGTTTTCTTTTGCGTGTTCTTTGAGTTGTCGCGTAACTATTGAAGTGGTTCTCAGAGTCGCGAAATTATTGGCACCCAATTCAGTGCTGTTTAGACTCGCAGATGAATTCTTTTCAATTAAAACATTTTAGTTAACTTTCATTTGAAAATTTCTTTGACTTACAGAAGGACTGACACGACTAACACTACTGGCACTCTCTCTCCTCAAAGAGACGGGACATTTATAAGTGGAGTCATTTTCTGAATTAGCCGGTAGACTACTTGTACTACTACTTTGACTGCCAGCACTAATACCACCACTTTGTCGACTATGAGAACTCGCCACTGAATTGCTTTTACTATTATTGGCCACCAATTCGTCCTCCTTTTTAACATCATTTAGAAATTCATTTAAGATTAAGAGAAGACGTGATAAAACTTACAGCGATGTCATTATCCAATTCGTGTGAATGAATTAAATCGTTGTCTCGAGTGTCGACCATAAGAATCTTTTTCATTTTCCTATAATTCAAATTATCTAATTCTCTGACCGCAGCCTTTGTTCGACTGATTAAATCGATTATTACAGTCGGAGATCGCAATCGAGTTATGAAACTATGCTATAAATATATATAACAAATATTTCAGATCTTCGTATCGAATAAATCGAAGACTATTTACTCTTAAAATATTAGTAGAATTTGGTCTTTCATTTGGATTTTTTCGAAGACAAGTTTCAACGAAATTCCTGAACACATCAGACCAGTCACCAGAAGGGTTGAGGACAGGGGAGTCATTCTGCGCGATGTGGTATAAGGCACTCATTGCATTCATATTAAAATACGGGGGTTTTCTTTCGGCCAATTCGATACACGTTATGCCTAAAAGTTGAGTCAAAGTTTAATATATTGTGAACTTCTCTTTAAAAAAATTGCTAACCGAGAGACCAAACATCAACCTTTCCGTCATACTGTCCCTCATCCATCGCCAGAATAACTTCCGGCGCCATCCAATAAGGAGTTCCTACGAATGAATTTGCGGGACAACCCATTGATGCGGATCCGAAGTCAGCCAACTTTACGGTTCCATTTTCTGTGAGCAAAATATTTCCTGCTTTGACGTCGCGATGAATCCTGGACTGAGAGTGCAGGTACTCCAACCCATTGAGAGCGTCGTTACAAATGGCAGAAATTTCATCCTCTCGTAACGGTTTTTTATGAACTAAATTATTATAATTCATAATTAGATTCTAATTTTGAGATAATTGTTAAGACCTTCTATAATATCAGAGGCAGAACCCAAGCAATACTCCATAACGAGCCACGCCGTGTGTTCTTTCAAATAACAGCCCTTATATTCAATTGTATTCCTATGCCTTAAATTACGAAGAAATTTGACTTCTTTGAGGATATCCTGCCATTTCTGTAATACATTCATAATATATTCATTTAAACAAAAACTATAATAATATCAATACAAACCTCAGCCGATTGTTTTCCAGTGAAAGACATCTTTTTGATGGCCACCACTTCTTTAGTGTTTGCATATCGGGCCTAATATCAGATCGAAATTTCGTATAATTTTGATGTAAATCACTAAAAGCATAACTAACGTAATAGACGGCACCAAAACTGCCATGGCCAATCTCTCGAAGATCTGTGAAAATCTTTTCGGGATCTTCTTTATCAAACAGAAGCGATACTTCGGGATCTTTAAGATTCCCGACCCTATCATTCATTGATTAATCATTAGTTTAAACAAATAAATAATTAGTAAACAATGAAATGAAGTAAAACCTCGGAAACGAAGGCATCACTGAATGGGTTTTTGAGGCGATTAACGAATGCCTCCAAAAGTTTAAACCATTAAATAAATAACTTTTCGTTTAAGAAATGCATTTCATTATCGACTTTATGGCAATAATTGAGGAACTGTTCAAAAGAATAAATCATTAAATAAATAACAAGAAATGGAAGAAACGGAAGGAATGGAAGGCCTCCAAAAGTGAAAGTTTTTGCTTTGAAATCAAGTAATTCATTGAACTAAAGATCAAATGTTTTGAACGGAATCTCAAATAATTGGATTAATTTGTGTTGAAATGTCTTTTGAGGAAATCATTTGTTTACTCAAATCAATAAATAGACAATAGATATGGCATTGAATCCATTGAAAAGATTTTTGTTGAAATCAAATAAAAACGATTCATATCTTTGATTGAAGTTATCTTTCATTTTATGAAAAACAGAAAAACCAATAAATAAAGCGTTTGTCGACTCATTTCAACTTATTTTCATTGATTTCATTCATCACTTGAGAAGACAACATAACTTTAATTTCAAGGATTATAAAAAGATTGAACCAAAAGAATGGTATGACTTAAGAGTAATGAGAAAATCGGTGAAACTCTTCACTCAATTACAAGAAATATCAGTTTCTTCTGAGAAATCGCCGATAACTCATAACTGACACTTAAATCAAAAAAGAGGTTTCAAAACACATAACCGATGGATAATTGTCTCACATATGATTACTTACTTTCATTTGGGATCAGTTCAATGCAATACAAGATATAAATAAGTATTGAAAAACATTAAACTCTTTTACAATCAATTGAACTCAACTCTCATCGAAACAAATACAGCGATAATAAGATGGCGACCCCCGAGTCGTTCACAAACACTGTAATACAAATAACTTTCATTTCATTAATTGAGTCAAGAATTTCAATACATTTTGAATTCAATATTAATTTATTCTAAACTTTTATAACAATTATATCTAATTTAACGATTAAAATGCGAGAGAGAGAGAGAGAGAGAGAGAGAGAGAGAGAGAGAGAGAGAGACCTAACAAATTATTATTTGTTTGGACAGCAAATACAGAAAAGTCTGAATAAATTCAATGTTTTCAAAAAAGGTTTTGTTTTATTAAATACCAAAAGTTTTATGAAATGTTAATTAAATTTTATAAATTCAAAGATATATAAGTCTTAGGAAACTATAAATATTGAGTTTTAAATATAAAATAAATTTTATTATTTTTAGAGATATAAAAGTTTTTAGAGTTTGAGCTCATTTTGGTATAAAAGTTTTATTTAATTAAGACGTGGGATAAAAACGAGGAAAACCTTTAATAAAAAATAAAAACTTCTCTAAACTCTATCTTTAATCCAATACATGTATTAAGATATATATAAAAGTATGGATTGCATTGCATTGCATTGTATTCAAATCTAAATAATTTTATTCATTCTTTATAAGCAATTAAGCAAAATGAGCATGGTTCACTTATTTCAATTTATTTTTCATTTTTAATATTTACAGCAAACATTCTTTAGGAGAACTCAATTTCGTATTTGTAAGTCTAATGAATGAGATTTTTACAAATTACAAATTTACAAATTATTAACCATTTACACTGTGACCTCTTTATAACGAACGGCTCGGGACTAAAATTTTGTTCGTTATAACGAAGGATTCGTTATAAAGAGTACAATTTCTATATTAAAAGTTTTTTTGGTTCCTAACAATAAGTTCGTTATAACGAGGTATTCGATATATCGAGGTTCGTTATAAAGAGTTTACACCGTATTTCCAATGACTTCAATGTAAACGTTGTCTAAATAACAATATTCTAATACAATAACTCGTATTCTTTGACAAACGAATGCAATCTTAACTAGATCAACTCTAAATCCTATTCTATAAATGTCTTCTGAACTTGAAATCCGATATTTTCTTAGTGTATACCAAAAGTGTTCATATGTTTTGGCGTTCAATACTCTATGAATAAACTCTTCAAACTGTTTGGAAACCGAAAGCCATCGAAACAGATCTCTCATTGAATTGTATTCAAAGACATCCATTAGACTGTAGTCATCCATAACTCGACTTCTTTTAATTCTTTGACTCTCTTTACCCCTCATTTTACTCATAAGTGATGACATCATTTGAGTTATTTTTGAGAACATATTATAAAATGATTTCAATTTTGTTTTATTCTATTAACTTTTAATTTGAGATAAAATTGAATACTTTTAACGAAATTCTAAAACAATTTTATTATAAATGAAGTACTTTTCGCGCGAAACAAAACATATACTATTTATTGAAATATTAATTCGAAAAAAGAGTTACTAATTGTTATCGCGTTATTTATTTTGATAATTGAATGAAAAGAGTGTCTGAAGAATGAATTGATTTAAATTAAGTTATTTTAAAAAATAGGTAAAAAATGATTTAGTATTAAATGTTGTTTTAATGTAAGTCTGGTCTATGCTGATTTGCTAAATGCCAAGATTATAAATCAGTAAAATTTCAAGATATGTTTGTCATAAAAATTCCATAATAACTCTGATTTTGAGTTTTATTTTATTAAGCAATTTATAGTCATTGAATAATTGGCGCTCACTTTGTTTGACAATTTTGTAAACAATACTTATTCTATTCTCAGCACTTATTCTGTGCTAAACTCATTTGTTCAATCAATAGTAGTTACTAATAAAACTAACTGAACTTGTTAACTTGTTCCCATATTATAGCTTTTATATTAAAATAATAATAATAATTTATACTGGATAAATTGAAAAGTTCCTTGATAAATTAGTGAAGTTTTACTATAAAAGATGAGACATATCGACAAACAAATTAGTAAAGTATCAGAAGATATGGAAAACAACAGAAAATATTCGTTGAAATTCATTCGAAGGAGATATGAGTTGATGTCAACAAAAGCGAAGTGTCGTCTATTCATTAGACTCCTGGTTATT
>JAQFZM010002072.1:0-15048 GCA_034695785.1 Galumna obvia | reverse complement strand
AGACCTCATGCCTGGACTTTCGATATGACTAATGAACGACACATTTCTTATATGGAAATACATATATTGAATAAAAATAATAAGATCAAAGTGAGCAAGGCTATTCAATTAATCAAAAGTGTCAAGGTAATATACCATTGTAATGTTTAAGGCAATTGTCTTGCATTAAACTTGCCTTACTTAATTTTTATCTTTAAATATTTCACATATAATAACAGGTAAATGATCTGAGAAAATGTCAGACAAAACTGATGGACTATTCCCACGAGTCTTTCTCTTTAAATGTAACATGTTCACTTAAATTCAAGCCAGAAAGTCAGAAAGAAGACTGGGAAAATGACCGAGCAGACACCATTTATATAATATTCGATACAACTGAGATCACTGTTACCCAAATCAAAATATACAAAACCCCGCACAGGGCTCACCACTGGTGTGGTTCAGCAGATATAGTGCTCAACTCAAAGAGGACATATATCAGAGAAAGTACTAAATACAGCGGAAATTCCTATTATTCTTATACTTGTGATGAAGGCTATGAAATGATAGGCTCTAAAGACGTCATCTGTGGAACAGACAGCTATTGGTTTGTCCTCTCAATTAAAAGTCTATATTATTCTAACAAATATTAGCATGATTAATTAGGTTAGACCACTTTCCCAAATGTCAACTTGAAGTGAGCTGTCAGTTACCCGCCTTAAATAAGAACGTATTCAGACATTTTGATAATTCGAGTAATACTGAAGTTAATAATACTCTAAGAATTGGAAGTATTGTCTACTATTTGTGCGCCGAAATTCACAATAAAAAGCTAATAATGATCGGCGATTCTGCCAGTGTTTGCGAAGAGGACGGCATGTGGTCAGGTCTGAATCCAATGTGCTTTCCTGAGAGCCAACTCAATGAGTTCTTAGAACATTTCCAAGAACTTAATAATACTAGCAAGGACATTTTAGATACTACTGAAGCGTAATTTCATATAAACTATGCTTAATAATTAGTTCAACAAAATCTTCTCATTTTAGTTTAGTTAATATTCTGAGCTCTGAAAGTAAGGGATCCTTTTCTTGTGGTATACCAGCGATGCCTCTCTTCGCTAAACCCATAACAGATATCAAAAGAAAGTCATTAAATCGCCATGCTGATTTACGTCTTTCCTACCCAAACGGAACGATAATAGGCTATCAGTGCGAATCAGCAAACACCCTGATAAGTGGTGACCTAGAGCAAAGGACTTGTGTCAATGGGAAATGGAAGGGAAGTGTTGGCAAATGTGGTAATTCTTCTTAATTTTATGAAAGTTTTAATTCTTAATAAATAGAATTTCAAAGCAATAAATTTGGGAAACAAACTATCATTGACCAAGGTACAACATGTTGAATTTCATGATGATCAATCGGAAACATCATCATGGTCACCCAATGAAATAAGCAAACACAATTTAAATGAGAATTATGTTTTCAAGTTAGTATCTCTTAATGTTATTATTTGTTAGCTTGATAAATTTTGTCAGAGAAGATCCACAGGTAGAACACTTGTGCTATAATTTTGGCACAGCTAGGAAGCAGAAAATAATCTTGCATCTAAACAAGCTAGAAGATGTCTCCTATTTTATGATAATGATACACCCTGGTGGTTTCTTTAATGGTAGAAATCATGTGACGAATGCAACCGATTTAGAGTTGAGCCCTTTTAAGGCACAATCAAATGAAAAAGAGTGTGCCCTCACCTCTGCCTGGGATTACAATAATTCTAAACTTAATAAAACTTATTTCCACTTTACTTGTGATCTGAACGAAGAGACAACGGATTGGGAGGTCAACCACACAGAGATAACTATCTATTTTAAGCCACAAATAAGCAAAAGAACTCAAATTAAAGGATTCTCTTTGTGTTCGTTGTCTGTATTCAAATCAAGGAACAAATGCGGAACACCTGATATACCAGTGCACGGGTCAGTTAGGAAATACCCTCTCTTTCCTATTTGGGTTTATTTTTGTAACCAAGGTTAGTTTAAATTAATTTTCTTAATTTATTAAGAAGTAAATAATGATAGGCTATGAATTGGACGGACCCGCAGTTATTAAGTGTGGCTCAAATGGGAGATGGATTGGGGAGTTCCCCACGTGTCGCAAAAAACAAGCTTGCTCATTTGATTTATCAGAATCAAAGGGTCTTCAAATAAAATATACAAATTTAATGCAAATCAATGATAAGAATGTAGCGGTACTTAATTCAATGGCCAACTATTCCTGTGTTTTGAGTTCTGGAACAAAGCCTTTACTAATCGGACCACAAATAAGATTATGTTATTTATCTGATGGCTATAAATGGACTGGAAGTCAACCCTTTTGTTTGAGCGGTCAGTTTGTTAGCCATTAGTTTATAAAAAAAAAGTATATGAAGGCAAAAGTATAAATATAAAAAGGAACTTGTTCAAATTATAAATAAATAATATTCATAAAATAAATGAATTTATAGTAAGTTGGTAAATGTAAAGCATATAAAAGTATGCATAACACTCATAGAGAATAAATGGGAGAGAGAGATAGAAATCTTTAAACTCTCCTAGAGAGTTTGGGGACATATGGAATTTTTACAGTAGTAACAAATGATTATTCTCTATCATATTATCATAAAATAAAATGCGGGAAATTTAGGGAACTTTGGTTGTTTGACCCCTTGAGGTTAGTAGGGTAAATAGTTATAAGTTATAATGCATTGGACTTCTCGGCATTGCATGTAATGCGTATGTGAAGCGGTGAAGCAATGAAGCGGTGAAGCGTAAACTCCAGGGGCCGGACAAACGCTTTATTTTTGATTTTAATTTTAGATTTTGATTAAACAAATATTAGTCATTGAAACTATCTTTTAAAGAGTATTCATAAATATCAAATGCATCAAGGCTTATTTATAAGACTTGAAAGAAAGTAAATATACCAAGGTTTAAATAATATGTAACTTTAATAGTTATCATGCTAATTTTAAATAAAACTTCATATACTTTTGTCTATAACTTTGTATAACTTTATACTCAAATTATTACAATATTTTTAAGAATTAAAATCTTCAAGCATTGAGCAAGATCATCTAAAGACAAGCATTAGATCCATTGTTATCGTTACAATTTTATTCCTGGTATTCATATTTGCGTTTGTCTTAACTATAATTATAATGAGACGGAAAAGAATCAGAAAAAATAAGGAAAATATCATTAATGACATGAATTTGAGTTATTCTAATTCTTCAGTGAGCATGGTCAATCTGGACACTAACACTACAGTGTAATCTCTCACAAACTGAAAAATATTGATAATCAACTTAATAATTAGGCGATTAAACTGTAATACAGCCTAAATTTCATGTTATCTTTCAATTGAAAAGTGGTATTCCATTGATTTTTGATATTAATTTAATCATTCATTGATTTTAAATACTAATTATTTATTAATAAAACTTTATTTGACTTAACTTTAACTAACATTTTTCTAAATTCTTGTTAACTTTTAATTACTTTAAATTACCAAGCATATATTTTGTAATTTACATTCTATAGGCCTACTCTTTTAAATAACTAGCCAATTTTGGATCGTTATCTAGTTAATTATTTTCCTGATTTTGTAAAACTATTAGTATGCTGATTTTAAAATTAAGTTTAAAAGTTATAGCAGAAACATATATTTATATATACCATGATAAATTATTCAATAAATTTATAAATTATCATATAATTGATCATGCTATTTAATAACTAGGTTAAATAGTGATTGATATTATCAATTGTCAAAATAAATGAAACGCTTCGTTAAACTTTTTTCACATAATTAGTCAAACTTTCACTTTAATACTGAGGGGATAGTAATTGCACTTTCTTTTAAAATAGAATGAACTAGTTCAAAAACTTAACTGTGCGGAAAATAACATCATTTATTATATTCTATTTTTTTTGTTACAAGTTATTAATGAATGATTGCCAAGGTAGATTATTTTATTAAACATTCACAAATGACTTTATCAAGGCTATTTTTTAGAATCTTCCAACTAGAACAAATGTTTACTCAAAAAACTAATTCATTTAGAAGATGACCTTGCACAAATCAAAATGTTATGAAAACAATTACAAATAAAAAACATATATTTTTTAAGCAAAGAATTTATGACTTTTTCTTTCATTTGAATATCATTTCATTGAAATTATATTTTATTTTATAATATTTTAAATGACATTTAAATTGATTTTCGAGAATAAAAGTCATGAATATAATTATGAATACAATTATTGTTTTTGACGTCACTCTCCAATAGTTTGGGGTTATTCCTGATGTATGTCCTAATATAGAATGAACTGAACAGTGCTAACAAAATAAACGCCAAAAATACAATAGTAATCATTAAGGGTTGGCTCAGATGACAGTCTTTTATAAAGAAAACCCGCAAACAATTGACTATAATTAAGACAAATTGAATTAATTGGAGTTGAGTTAAGTATTTCTTCCACCAGAGGTATGGCCGCACTTCCGGACCCAAAGTTGATAACCAATAATAGGAATACATAATCGTATGGATAAATGCGTTGATTAGTGGTGCGAACCCGTAGTGAAGGCTCGGACCAAGTTTTAAAGGGAACCATATACAAGCAGGGACAATTGTGTGATGGAACACATGTAATACAGATACCTGGTGCTGGTTCTTCTTTAATACGAAGAACACTGTGTCCATTAGCTCTACCAATCGAGATATGAGCAGGGTCCATCCCAAGAATGCAACTTGTTGCTCTTTTTCATCTGTTATTAGTAGATTTATTACCTTGGTATAATTTCTAATTAATTGGTTTAATTACTTCCTTTCAAAATTAACTTGTGCAAAATTTTGTTTTAATTAACTTGTTAAATTCTTAATATAACATACTTAAGCAATCCTTGATCTTGGTTAAGTAATAATTATTTACCTATCATTATAATTATCAAAAGTAATCTAGCTAAAAATAGTCAAATGATTAAATATTCTAACTTTTAAATAGAATTATTCTAACCTTGTTAAAATTGTTATATCTTGATCAAATACAAACTCCTCTAACATATAAATTAACAAATTTACCTGAAAATAATTGTTGCGGACATTTCCAGGTATCAAAACCCCAGTCAGTGATGAGAAGAAGATTATAAACAAACCATAGATTAAATGAAGTCATCAAAAGATTATAGTATTGAATGATTTTTGTTAACTGAAAGGGCGGTCGGGTTTTCATGAACTTTGGGCCCAGACTTTGAACAAAATATAAGTAAAAACCAATTATAAAGATAAAGTTCCATGGTCCATTTAATAATAGAGGATATCCCGAGGAATACTTGTGTCCATTAAGTGTCCAAAAGTCAAACAAAATATACTTTAAGTAATTGTCACTCATTTTTGCACAAAAAAAATATTCACTAAAAAAGTATTGAAAAATGATTTAATATAAAAAAGAAAATTTAAAAACTTTTTCTTTTTATTCAAAAAATTTATTCGGATGAAACAAATAAAGCACTAAAATATTGGGAAAATGTTTATGTATTAATTGAATGAAAAAATTTGGGATTTTTTCATTAAAAACATCAAATTTATTAGAAATGTATTAAAGAAAAATTGATTTCGTTTTGTTTACTGAATGTCACAAATATTTTCCTGGATTTCAAGTAACCGATTAATGTCATAATGGAATAGTTTTCGCTAAAATTCTTTTATCTCTGAAATCATTTACAATATATTTATGTAAAAATAAAGGGCATTCCATAAGTATTTATATAAAAATTAAAGTGATTTAAACAATTGTAAGAAATGCTTTATTAAAATGAATTTTACATATAAGTTAGGGTAGTATTTAATTTATCATTTCATATGAGTAAATGATGCATAAACACCACCAGTGCTGACCGCGCGCAGTTTTTGGCGGATACCTCTCATTAAATTGTATGCATTCTTTTTTGCGACTCTAAAACTTAAATTTTTCCACACTTTATGATTTAATCTATAAATAAAGTATTAAGAATTTATTCTTGATAAATATTTTATTTATAAAAATACACGTTTTCATTCAATTATGATGATTAAAAACATGCAAGAACAAAAATATTATTTAATCTATTATTTAAATAATATACAGAGTATAAAGTGTTTGAAATATATTAGTTCTAAACATAAATAATAATTAATTTTCTTTCAATAAAGCACTTGATTATTCATCAGTTTGAGCTAGGTAAAAGTTGCCAGCAATAGGTTGACCAAGATGGTATTTTTTGGCAAAATTTCTAACTTTAAAATACATGCGATCCTCGATTGAATTGATGGGAGGTTCAGAAAATTTCAAAAAACCTGGTTGTTTATAAACTAGGAATATATATCTGTGAAAACCAGAGTTATCGGGCGGAGACGATGGAATAAATTGGGCTAATGTCTGACCTTTTTTCAAGTCATTGCTCTGAATGTTACCAACGATCCAATGTATTATTTGAGCCAAAGTTGGGGACTCACAACTAGGAGAATCCGGATCTATCATAATGAATGTGTAGTATTGATCTGACTTTGTCGGCCATTTCACACTTGGCTTATTTTTGACTTGCAATGGTGTCAAATTGTTTCCTAGATCTGCTTTAACTCCACTAGGAAAATTTACCTAGATAATTTAATAAGATTAATTAATTGCCTAAATTATGTACCTTGTTGATAAAAAAGGCAAAATTAAATGAATTAAAAAATTTTAATCTTTTAAATGTATTTTAGTTTCTCTATATTGTAATTTTTTATAGAATACATTTGCTAAATTCAAAATATTGAAAATTCTTTTTTCTTAATCAATTTTGATGAAACAAGATAAACTATATTCAAAATTTGATATTGTATTTGTTTACCAAGAATCATTAAAATTTTTTGATGGTTCCAACATATGATAATTTTCGATATTGTAATTCTTTTTGACAAGGTAAAATAAAAGAATATTTGCTATAATGAGTTATATTCATATTAATTTATAAGTGGAATTATTTATAATTTTACACCATGCAAAATTATAATAAAAAAATTTCAAAGATTTATTAAATTTCAGACCCAATTTTTCAGACCCAAAACTAAACCAAAAGTAGTATATATTAGGTTGAATCCCAACTTGACCTAAGCCAGAAATAGCAAATCATTTTCTTTAGATGAAATATTGGATCTGACCCTTTTTTATGTCACTTTCTAATGTATTTCTTTCCAGAGCCAAACTCACTTGAAGGCCCATTTTAATATTTATAAATCCAAACCCAACCGATACCCAATAGGTTAAAGCAAAACCCACATTTAGGTTTGGGTCTATGTGGGTCATGTGGGTTTGGAGCCCTAACTTTGGGCTTTAGTACCAAGCTCAATTCAATAATTCTAATAGTTTTACAACTTCTGAATTGTTATAAATTTTTTATTTGAATATTAATTATCTTGCCTTTATTTTGTTGCTTGGTGCAATATCGATAATATCAGGCACAATTCCAAACTCTTTCATTTTAGAATTCAAATCATAGTTCAAAAGTGTTTCTCCAAATGTGTTCAAGGTTAAAGATCCAATCAATAAATACAATAACATTTCTCAAATCACTTATATGATCAAGATAAATTTTACGAATTATATGAATGTTAGAAAAGTTTAACTTATTTAGATTTTAATCAAATAAATATAAACATATGGTTTTAATCAGTTTTATATACATATCTGGAACATACATTTATTTCGAGTATATTAGCATATTTAATTTTTATTAATTAGCAATTAACTAGTACAAATTTCATATATAAAAATAGACTAGTTAATAGCAAATAATATTAAATAGTATTAAATTATTTAAATTTGTTAGAAATTAACTAGTTCATTTTTATATAAGAAATGTGCTTATATATAAAAAGTATTGATCAAAAATAAATGACAAAAAATATATTAATTATAATTTTATTTTATGGCTGATCTCCTAATTTCCATATAGTAAACACAGATCATATCAAGTCTACAGCTGTGATTCCACTTGAGAACTTATTATCAGAATATTATCATGTTAAAAATTATTCTAAAAATTATTTTGATACTAACAAGATTTACTAGATTACCTTAATTTTGTTGCTAGGTAGCAAATCGATGATATTAAGAAAAATTCATTGATTTCATTTGAAAAGCATTTTCAATATCACCAGGTTAAATTAAGTATAACTGAATTTGATAATTAATTAAATTTTCATAATTTTATTAAAATAACATAAAATATAATTTTATTTTGTTATTCATACTAAAACTAACAAGATACTTTTTATTTAATAATAATAAATAATATTATATTAGTTTCTTTATTAATTAAATCAATTGTTCTTGTTCAAGGAAACCACCCTCACCCATGATCTGATGGAGTGGGCAAATAGCATCATGGGCCACATCAACAAACTCAGCTGATTGTCCAACAACAGGCAAACCATGAACAGCATTCTTAAAATCATGGGTTAACTCATGTGCGGTGTCATCAAATGTTTTAATGGGAACAACTCCTATCTGTGCCGCAGGTTTCACCATTTTTTTCACACCTCCAAAAAGACCACCTCCAAGAAGGCCACCATCAGAATTGCCATTGGATTCAACTTCGATAGATGATGTCTGACTGACACTACCAGTGTTTGAATGGTGCTCACAGGGAAGGGCTAATGAGAGTCCGGCCAAACATGTTATCAATAATAATTTGAACATTTTTTTAGTCAATTTGTTTATGACTTTAAATGTATATCAAATATATAACTAAAAAACTTTTGTTTTCAATCATATTTATAGATTTGTCTCCAGAATAAAACCATATTTTATAATTAATTAATACCATAGGTGGCCAAGATAGGTTTACAGAATATCCCTTAAAAATAAAATACCCAGTAAATTTTTTTTGAAATTTTAACATCAATTCTATAGAAATATACAAAATATAACCAATATTGAGGTTATAACCTAAACATCCCCTAGAATACCTAGAGCCCCGTTCTTTTGCCAAGCCTGTTTGTATTTAACCTGTTGATTTCATATGTATGCGTGAAGATTGTGAAACTAGTCTAGATAAAAATTAATTAGTTTTATTATTAATTGAAATCCGTAAAGATTTATTTCCGATTTTAAAAATGATTATCACCTTGAACAAACCCGCATATGTTATGAAAATTTTGAAATCAACATTAAGAATAGCAAGGTAATATAAGAAAAATAAATTTTCAATGATACAATAATTAATAATTAGGATATTAATCATTAATTATGAATAAATCTTATATAAAACAATACTTAGAATAAGTTATAATTACTTTAGAATTTATATTTTTATATAAATTTTATTAAAAGTAATCTTGTATATTACAAGGTCTTATGATTAATGAGCCGGAATTAAGTAGACTTACATAATTGTTATTACTTGACAGAGTCCTTGATAGTAGTAATAAAGGATATGAAAGAGTACTGGAGTTTGTAAAATGAAAAATTAATTTTATTTGAAACACATTTCATGATATTTAAACATTAATGGACTGTAAACTATACAATGAGTTAAAGTCATCTCATAAAAGTTTTATGATAAGATAAAGGTTTGAGGTTATGTTCAGAAAACAGAATGCTCAACATTATGATCAATGAACATACACTAGATCATTTAAAATTGGCACTTTTTTCTTTTTTTTTACATTTGTATGTGACTAAGTACGATTAAACAAGATATACAAGTTTAATATGAATAATTAAACCTATTAAAATAAAATCTTTTATATTATTTAAATAATTTTATACTACCTAGTATATTTTATGATATATCCCTGAAAAATCTATATTGATTTAAGAGTTTATTGTCACAAAGTTAAGACATTTTTCAAATATGAAAGTAAATGATTTATGTTAATAATTGCAAATAATAAAAGTAACAATAATTTTATTTTAATAATGATCATGATCATCAAGAAAACAAGATTAACAAGTTTTAAATAATACAATGAACAATGAAGTATTATCAAGTTAATTATATTATTTAAAACTTGTTATTCTAGACGATCAAAGTATATTTAATTAAAATTCTGTTATTTTAACAAAATTAAACATAATGTCCTTGCTCAAGTAAACCGCCTCCACCAGCAATTTGATGAACGGGACAGAGAGTATCGCGAACATCACCCGCCACATCAAACGATTCTCCTAACACACCAGTGCCCTTAAGGGTCTTCTTAATGGCACCTTTTGCTTCAAGGATCTTATCGTCAAATATTTTACCAGGAGCTCTTACTACACCCACAACAGGTTTTCCATAGGTTTTCACACTTTCAATATCGTTCCCTCCATTGCTCTCGTATATGACCTCGTATTGACCACCGTGTTGGCCACCTTGTTGTCCCTTGTGTTGTCCAGCGTGTTGTACCTCGATTTGTACTGTGTGTTGTCCCGCGTGTTGTCCTGCGAGATGTCCTTCGTGTTTACCCGCGTGTTTGCCCTGGCATTGACCCTCATATTCGCCTTCGTATTCACCCTCGTAATCGCCATCATAATCTCCATCATATTCTACTTCGACTTCAACATCTCCTTTATTACCTCCACTGCCTGAGTGATGAGCACAGGGAAGAGTTAGTGCTATTCCAACCAAACACGCGAACAGCAAATATTTAAACATATTTTTAGTCTCTTATTTGAGATTAAATTTGAATAATTTTATCGGTTATCAGAATGGTTTATATACTGATTTTAATAATTTTTTTCTTAATATTTTAGAATTAATTATCCAGCTACTTATGTATTACAGGTGTGTGATTGATGCATAATGAGCCTAAATGGAAAATTATCAAATCTTGGTGATTTATTTGAAATCCTATTGTCAATGAAATCCTATATAGATTTAAACAGCCATATTTATCCGTATTCTCTATGATCAAGATAGCACATTCTATCTTTTCATTAATACAGTGTACTCTCCTAGATATGAATGGGCAAATTCATGGAAAAATTGTTCATAGCTGGGAGAATTCATAACTCAGAGAGTCATAACTAATATATTGCAATGTATAGCGAGTCCGTCAAAAATTTAAAAAAGTTTATAAGTGGGAGAGTTTCACAACTCAGAGAGTCACAACTGGGAGAGTGTACTGTATTATTTTTTTTAAATGAGTAATATAAAATATTTATTAAAAACTAGTTTTGATTTTAAATGAACATTTTGATTTATTAAATAATCTTAAGAAAAACCATGATAAAAGTTATTGTAGGGTAAAAATATTGTTAATAATTTATTATTTTAAAATATACCTTGGTATGTGTATAAACTAGATTAGGCTCTTCTGTAATTAGATATATGATATTCTGTGTCTGTAAAGTCATGGCTGACTATTGTGTAACTTAAATATGGTTACGTTGATAAATGGTTCATAAACTTGCAAAATTCTCCAGTTGTTTTGCTGGTAATAAATTATATACTTTCATAAGAGTATCAAGATTATGTTTGTTTATTAAAATAATTAATTATTTTATTTTTATAAATAATTTCATAAAACCGTTTAAGATTTTTATTTAATAATATTCTTGAGATAAGCTTTTAAATAAAAATATGAGTGAATATAAATTTATTTCATCTAGATATTTATTTATTTGGTATATGAAATTAATAACTACTTATTTATTTATCAAGAACATCATTCCTAGATATTCATAACGTATAAGAATTTGTAACATAACTAAACAAAATAACTAAACCTGATCTAGATTCATAGCAATAAATGATACCATTAAAGTCCTGAGTTATATAATGTCGATTAAATATTAAATCATGGTCTCAGAACATGGTAATATTTACCATAAACTATGAATTAAAAAATGTTTTTATTTGTGTCTAAGTTTGTACTTTGTTTTATGGCTGCCCTCACAAACATCTATGGTAGAGATAGGATTTTGGGGTATATTATACCCCTTTAAACTTGAGTAAGAAACATTTTTGGTATATGATTAAAGTAAAAACTTATGATATATAATAAAAATTCAAGTAAAATTTCAAGTTCAATTATAATCTACCATGAATAATGTTAACACTTTCAATGTAAATATATGACCCTTTTAGAGCTTTGCCGATCTCTAATATATACCTGCAAAAAACTCTCTGAAAATTTATGAATTTCTAAACTTAAAATAAAGAATGAAATCAATACTAAATTAATTGAATAAAAGTTTCATTTATTACGTAAAACATTGGGATAGAAATATAACTATTATTATTTTAAACATTTTGTTTATAGCAGGGATGGCAAAAGGGTCGATTAATAGGGGGGGTATTTTTAAAATTTTGCCTTCTAGGGGGTATTCCGGAATACCCCCCTTTCGCCATCCCAAGTATATAACTATCATAACACAACTTACCGATAGTACGTTTGCTATTTTAATATTAAATAGACGTACTATTCGTATAAAATAGGGCAATATGTCTGCCATGCCATTGATATAATAAGTATTTTTATGGGTATTTACAGGTGTTCTCTAGCATTTATGCGTACTAATCACTCATGTTTAACGTATTCTATCATATTTAAGCAAAAAAAACTAAGAATTTAAGTCAAAAAAATCAATTTAATTGCTTATAGATATGCAGATGTGTAAATTAGTATAGCAACCAGCATCTAAGGCAACAATAAACACAAATAATTACACACTTTCCCACTCTTGTACAACATAACAATAATTTTTGGGAATATTTTTTTGATTCATAGTATACAGTTGTAGACCAAAAATTGTGATTCAATGTCACTAATATTTTGAATTGAGTCAAACCTCATATGATGTCAAATGAAGTACTGGTACTTAAAGTCCACTCCCTATTTATACATAATAGATATGCATTAAAAACTGTATATTTGATGCTTATACCAGTATTATTTGAACTTTATTTACCTTAAGTATCATACATGTATAATTTTTCTACAGTACTTTCAATAGGTTTTTCATTTTCAGTAAAATCCTTATTTTTGTTAATATTAGCCAGATTATCAATAGCGTGCTGTTCATTGTTTTGTCATTTTTAGCGTTAAATACTGTTTTTTAAAATAAAAAAAAGTTTACAAAAATCGGTTTATAAATAACCGAAAATATTAAGTTTTACTGAAATCATAACAATTGAAAATAATGCATAAAAAGGACAAAAAATAACTCGGGACAAAGCTCTGGAGTGGATAGAAGACCTACTTAAATACAAATAAAAGTGTTTAATTTATTAAATCTCATTATTTGTGTTCATATTGGAATAAGTAAATCCAAATAAAGGGTTTTATTCCCGAGAAGAGCGGCCACAAAGACATACGACTAATGCGAGAAATATGAGGCATCGGCTAAAATTAGCCAAAATTGCAAAAATACCCGAATTATTACTGAAATAAAGTTGTCAGGTCAGTTGAAAAGAAGGTTAAAATAGTTTCAGTAAAACAATTGGCAATAGTGTACCGACGGGTCGGACAACGCTATAAAATCAAATTTAACTAAAACCCGTGTTTTACTAAGAGTGGAAAAACCGATGATCTCGGGAATAAGGAGCTTTATTTAGCTTTACTTATGGCTAAATGAACACACATTTTGAAATTTATTCACTAAAACATTTGTATTTGCATTTATATGGGTTTTCTGTCCATTCCCGAGCTATTTATCGTCCAATTGATGCACTATTTTTAGTAAGTATGATTTCAGTATAACTATTTTTTTCGATTATTTAAATTTTGGTAATTGTGAGTAGTCATAATTAATATTTTATCAAGAAAAATATTCTCGAAAATTTTTACAATTAAACAAACAATTACTGATTGCGTGTCCGATAGTTTCGGCAATTGCTTATTGCCTTCTTCAGAGACAAACAGAAAGTGTCTCACATTTGTTTCCATACGAAAGGCGAGGATTGGGAGAGAAACGTAATCTCAAGTCATAAAATATTCGGAAAATTAGCACTTTTGCAATAATTGAAGCCTCGTTTTAAACTAAGAAATGTTTATTTCAATACAATTCTAAGGGTGGTATTGCTGTCCAAATGAAATTGTAAATTTTTACGGTTATTTATTGACCCATTTTTGGAATGTTTTTTTATTTTAAACAACAATATTTGACCCTTAAATTGAATAGTCCTCTATTGATATTCTGGCTTATATTAAGGAAAATAAAGATTTTACTAAAAGTGAAAAACTTATTGACAGTATTGTATGAACGGCACAAAATTAAATAATTATATATACTATTAGCATAGTTGTTAAAAATAAAGCGTTTTGACAGTTGAAACTGTGTTCTTAGGGTTTCCGCGTATATTTATTCAAATTTTTGATATAACCCTGAAATCTCCATCTCATGAGTATAGAGCCTAAACGGTGCAAAATCAATTTTGTTATATTGCTTATAAAACGTTCATTTTATCGAAACAAACAGAAAAACCATTGACAACCTTTCTGTCCAACCAATATTTTTAGGGAAAATGGGCGCTAAATTGACAAATTTCGGCATTTTCAGTATAAATATTTCAAAATGGCCTAAGTGAAAAACCTGAAATTGCCATCTTTTAGAGCATCAAAAATGCTTCAAAATGATGTCTAATTCAACATGACCAGTAACCAATTTCGGGATATTACAGGTAATTTTATGTAATAAATTTAAAACGTAATTTTTTCCGTTCCCTAAGGACCTAACTCAAAATTTCAACTTAATAACTCTGACTATTACATTGAATTATAAAATATTAGGAAATTATATAAATTGTGCAGTTTAACTTCATTATAATAAAGCTTAGTAAAACGAATACTTTAATCACTCACAGTACAACTTTATAAAGAGTATTTTAAGGAAACAAATAGACATTTTGTATAGAAATTGTACTATTTTTAGTTAATATTTTGTTATAACAGATGACATTTTAGCCTCGATCCGTTATTTATTAGAATATTAATTCATAAACTGAAATGTGCAGAAAAAGCACATCTCATAATTTTTGCTCAAGGTTCTTTATTATTTCCAATTGACTCATTTTACGAACTTTT
>JAQFZM010002071.1:0-15061 GCA_034695785.1 Galumna obvia | reverse complement strand
GAGCCTGTTTAATGAGTATCTTGGCTTTTAGAATATATGGATGAGCCTGTATAATGGTTGGGTGGGCCTGTAGAGTGGATGGATGAGCCTGTTTAATGGGTGCGTCAGCCTTTAAAATGGGTGGATGAGCCTGTATAATGGTTGGGTGGGCCTGTAGAATGGATGTTTGGGCCTGTTTAATGGGTGGGCTGGCCTGTCGAGTGGATGGATGAGCCTGTTTAATGGGTGCGTCAGCCTTTAAAATGGGTGGATGAGCCTGTAAAATGGTTGGGTGAGCCTGTAGAATGGATTGTTGGGCCTGTTTAATGGGTGGGCTGGCCTGTCGAGTGGATGGTTGAGCCTGTTCAATGAGTATCTCGGCCTTTAGAATGGATGGATGAGCCTATATAATGGGTAAGCTGGCCTGTAGATTGGGTTTATAATATTATTGAATGGGTGAATGGGCCTGTAGAGTGGGTACATGGAGTGAAAAAATTTTATTCGCTGCATTCTACTAGCGGGGGGGGAGGTGGGTATGTGGGTTGGTGGGTGCAAAACGATTATATATACTACATTTTACTTCGTAAATATAGTGAAAAACTACGAAAACGATTTTTTGCACTAAAATTTAATAGACTTATATTATATTCCAAAAAACTGTTGGAGATTTGTGTTCGGGTCCGGCTTTTAGATCTAATCATAGCTTTGGGCCCAACACTGGCCGCATACCATGCAACTTTGGATATGCCATTATAATATTGCGTGAAATGAACTGCACATTTGCGTAATTCATTGAGTAGTTGTTGACACGCGATATCATATTATTTTTATGAATATTATTGGACTTCCATTTTATTTTTAAGTGTATAACTCCCTTTCAAATATTTTCTTGCTTTTTATTCAACTAATATAAAACATATCCATCAAATATTAAGCATAAAATAACAAATTTTCCCTTGATAAGATCTGGTTTATTTATATGACTTTTGGTTTAGAACTTTGTTAATAAAAGAATTCATTCACAGGTTTAGTGTTTTTTCACTACATTTACATAGTAAGTGTAGTATATGTAATCGTTTTGCACCCACCCACCCACCCACCCATTATACCAGCCCCACAAATTCTATCAGCTCTCTCACCCATTCTATTAGCCCTTTAATTTAGTTTACCGGCTCTCTCATTCATTCTACTGGCCAACTCCCTGATAAAGTTACGTGAATGTAGTTGAAATGGCTTTGCCTTCAAACTTTGTTTCTTTAGTGTTGAAGTTTTGAATAAAAAATTATTTATTGTTTTAATCAAGGTTTTTTTTAAAAAAAATATAATTTAGCAAAATTAAAAATTACTAAATTTATATTGTGAAATTAATTTTAGTTTCAATCTAATTTTTTTTAATTTTAATTAAAATTATTTTTAATTATCTAATTTTGAGGTATTTATTATATCAATAGATTAATATTTTACTAATGATATAAACTGTAAACTTTAAAATAATAGTATTTGTCTCATATATAAAACAATTGAAGGGTTTTATAATAGGAGGTGGTTGTGCAAAAATTATTTTAAACAATTTTTTGCAATAATTTTTAAATATATATATAATATTATTTATATTATTCTGATTTTACAAAATTATTGTTCCTTAATATATTTTGAAAAGCTATAAACTGAAAAATATACATCAGAGGAAATAATTATTATGGTATGGTTCAACCTTGATTATTTTTGAAAGGCTGAACAAATTTTTATTCAGTTTTCAATAAAATAATCTAGAATAAATGCACGTTATATAAAACTAATTATAGGAAAATTGTATCAAGATTAATATACTTTTATTTAGGAAGTTCCAAATTTTGAAAAAAATTTGTTATATTTAATGTAAATTTTACATATTTGACCCTCAGCAGTTAATTTTTAAATTGGTTTGATCAAAAATTGTCAAACAAAAGGTTGTTCCATATAATATTTTCTATTGAAATATTACAAAATATTTGGATTATCTACTAGTGTAATTTTTAATAGGGTATTCTTTGAGTCTTTGGGTTCAAACCCCTATAAATTAAATTGGCATAACTTCTTTATTTATTAACCCATTTTAAAGAACTTGTTATCAATTTAATCAGCTATTCCCGGTTTATCATGAAATTTTAAAATATTTGATTAATTAAAACTTGATTATTAATCATTGAAATAACATTTATTAAAATACTAGATTTTGTTCAGGTTTAATAAAAATATATCTAACTTGGAACAAATTATTTCAAATTTATAAATAATAAGGTGCATTTATTTCAGATTATTTTAATGAAAACAGATTCAAAGTCAGTTGAACCATTCAAGATTAATCACCTTTTAACCATACCCTGATTGTTATTTCCTCGATTGTTTATAAATATTTATAACTCATATATAAACCAATTAAAAGTTATATTAAATGACATTGAAAGTCAAAGCCATTCATAAAAACTATTTTTCGCCTAATGATATTAATTTTTGAATGATATTATAATTTACTTATTTACTATTAATTAAATATTGAAATGTAATTCCATTAAATTTAACCCCTGAAATGTGAAAGAAGGCGAAGGTCAATTATATTAATAGATGAAGAAAATGCCGAAATTTTTGTCAAGAATAAAGGGATTCTCGAAATTAATTTTTTTATTTTAATTTTAAAAGTGACCTATAATTAATGTTATAAAAACTGTGTAAATCTCTTGTGAGCTAAACAATCATTTGAGAGCCCTTTAAATCTTTATGTATTTTTATATTCTTTATTGAATTGTTTTAGGTTTAATCATTAATTTGTAAGTGATTTCAAATTATAATTAATAAATAATATTGAAAATTATTTTAATAATAAGCATAATATTATTCTGTTAGATGAATTCACAATATAAAATGTGTATTTCAATATTTTGATATCCATTTATTGGAAGGGATTTATCAAAAACTATTGCTCACAACAAAAGGCCTTTTGATCGACTCGTTTGTATTATCGATAACTAATGTATAAAATAAGTGAAGAAAAGAAAAACTAAGAAAACGATTTTTTGCACTAAAATAATACATTAATTTCTTTGTCAAACTTGTTTTCTTCCTGAATCCCAAGTTAAAATTCTTTTTTTAGTTTTATTATTTGATATCAAAATTGTTTAATATCAATTAATAGTACAGTATAAGATTTCAATTACGAACTTGTCTGGTATGATAGATTTCATATTCGTGTCTTATGAAAATAAATTGTTATATTGTATGAATCGCTATATCTTTAAATGTTAATTATTATAGATAGTTTGTTATGAACATTTGTGAGTTATGAACAAATTTCTCTTGCATCTGCCCTTACATAATAGATGAGGTGTTATTAAAATATACTTTAATATATTTAAATAAAATGATTAGTATTTTTGTTTGATTAAATTGTTTCATTTTTTATATCATTGATATCATCTATGGCTCTAGATTTTATATAAATTGGTTGCGGTTTTGTGATATTTTATTTATTTTTAAATAACAAATATTTTTATAAAATGAGAAAAACGCAAAATAAACCATTATTTTAATATGAAATCATAAATAATTCCATATTTGATAATTTGTGTAATTTTTATTTAAAATTTGGTAAACCAAGTTAATTATAGTGTAATTTTTAAGTTTTTTTTATGAGTAAATATTTAATAGGTTTAATAAAATATGCTTACTTGGTTTATATTTTGTTTAATGACAAATGAACTTTAACTTATAAAATTAATTGTTATTTAACGTAAACTATCAAATTTGAGCATAAAACTAAGAATTTACCGTAGAAAATATAACTCAAAAATTTTAAAATTAAGTCAAAAAATTCAATATAACTGCTTATAAATATGCCTTTAAAATTTGAAATAGATTAAGGAAAAGAAAAATATTTAACAAAGCAATCGTATCTCAAATTATTACAAATAATTATTAAAAAGAATTTTAAAATTATTTACCAAGTAATTATTTTTAAAAAAATATTAATAATTAATTTGTAAATAATTTAATATTTACAGTTTTATTTATTCAAATTATTTGAACTATAAAGAATGTAATCTTTATTTTTTTACTCAATTTGCTATTTTCAATATAGTTTCAAGCTATTTATTGTAAAATTTTAAAGCAAATAAGTTTCAATGAAATGATTTCGGGAAAAAATAATGTTGAGGAAGAGATTTTCTAGGAAGTGGTTGCGTTCGAAATTTTAAAAATATAATTTTAGTTTATCAATAAAAATCATACTTATATCATATTTTAATTGAAGATTAAGTTTTTCCAAATTATTAATTAATAATATTAAAATCATTAAATTTAATAAATAAGAAATACAAAAATATAAAATCATCATTAGATTATATTAAAAATGCCAATTTTTAAACCATTGGTTCACGAGGTTTTTCAGATTGATTTTTCCCTAACATTATTCATGCTTGTTAAGATTGAACCATTAGCAATATCCAAGTTCTATATAAACGTTACAAAAATTGTAAATTAAAAACAACAAAAAAATTTGTGTTTCAAATTAATTTATGTATTCATTAATTAATTAAGGTAAGTTACAAATTGGTTAGTTCATTTTAATTGATAACTTTAAAAAAATAGAATTAAGAGTGACTATGAGATCGTTTCAAAAAAGTGGAATCAAGAATATAATTGTATTTATATCATTATTTATATCCAATAAACTCAACTTTCAATTTGTTTATAGGTTATATTTAAATAATTTTTAGAAACATTGAGTGTCAGTAAATAAAAAGATTTTAAGCTTTAGTTGAAAGTAAATATTGTCTGAAATTTTTGTAAAATTCAAATGTAAGCTTTAAAAATGGGCATCGCTAGATTAGATTATATAAATTTAATTGAAAATGAAATTTAATGACAATAGCAAATAAATATAAACTATTGCATTTGGAGGCATTCATTTATAATTCTCGTGGATCAGTTAAAAATTTGGCAATAAAATTCTAATTTATGTTCAAACAAATCCAATGAACAAGTACAAATAGGAAACCATAAAAAAATAAGAAGACATTTAATTAAAATAAATGATGTTTTTTTTCGATCTCATGTGTTTAGAAATATGTAAAAACATTTTTTAAAAAAAACAAGAACATCTCTTTTGTATTTATTTTCAAAATTTGTATTTGATTTAAAGCAAAGATAAAATTAACCCTTTAACTAAGTATGATTAAAATACTTACATAATTAATTAATAATAAATTATTATTTTGTAAACAATATAAAATTTACTATTAAATAATATTAGTAAAAATCAATATATTTGTTAAATAAATTGTATTATTTGGGAAAACTGTAATTTTTAATTAATTGCTCTATTTACTATTTATTTATAATGTGTAAGATTGTTTTTAGGAAACTTTTCGGTCCAATTTATTTTTTAAATATGAGAGAATAAAAATTACAAAATTATGACCTTTCATGTAAAATTTAAATTTATCTTTTTTATATTTTAAACCGAAAATTTAAATTGTGTTCATTAAAGGTAAGTATTGAATGGAATACTATACTTTTTATAAAAAAATTTAATTTTTATTTAAACATGCTCACTATTTAATTGTTTAGAATTATTATTTTGTTAAACATTGTAAATTACATGATATTTAGAACCAAATTTAAGAGCCGAAATTAATTTAATATTAATTCAATTTAAATAAAACAACTTTAATTAATCCTGGTAGAGTATTTTTCTTACCTCTTTTTGATTGATAGATACAATAACTGTAGACAAGAGCCAGACTGAAGTATATCCTATTTGTTTGAAACCTAAAGATTAGATAGAATAAAATAAAATGGAAAATTTGATTTTGATGCGTCTGAATAAAATAAACAAGCCTAATTTTTTAACAAAATATACAGATATTAAAAAAACATCGCGAACTAAGTCTTGTTTTGTGCATTCAATTTTATCTAGGTTATAATTGGAATTTTCAAAGTAAATTTTAAAATTTATTAGATGATTATTCTTGTCGATAAAAATATCAAAGGTTTAAAAATCACCTTGCTATTTTTTCAAATTTGTTTATTTTTGTAAAGTTAGCCAAAATACAGTAAAAAATTCACTAAATAACCTTTCATACTTAGGCTGTTTGGGATATTTAAAAATTTTTAAAGAATAATGTGCAGAGTTAAGTTTAGAAAAATGGATTTTATGTTTTATTATTAGCATAAATATTAGAAAATATTCGCAAAATAAAAATTTATAATAGGAAAAATGAATAAAAAGCTGTAAATTAAACGAAAAATAATAGTAAGCATATTAATAAACAATAAAAAATCACTTTTTTTGTTTTATCTTATTATCAATGATGGCCACGAGAAGGGTTTATAGCCAAAATACCCTCCTTTGATTGAAGGCATAAATCACCAGAAAAATAGTAAATCCACAGTAAAACATTTATTTTTGCTTTCTTGCTAGCTCAATATCCTAGATTATCTTCTAAAAGTTTATTCTCATTCGTTAAATTAATTCTTTAATATTAAATAATTCGTAAAAAAATATGTGGGATTAAAAACGAATTATTGAAAGAAATTTATATTTCAATAATAATTTAAGAAAAATAAAATGATTTAACTAATAATAATTTTGTTAAATTTAATTTTTTTAAAAATAACTTTGACATTTAATTGATTCCCATTAACAATATTCTTAGTTTCTTATATTATAGTTATACATTGATTATTTAAAATTTACAGTTTATCTTAAAATTTTATTTCAATAAAACTGTAAAATCTGAATAAATAATTTCTTAAAATTATCTTAAAATTAAATAGAAAAATGGCAATATGGTAGAGAGCTATTTATTATTTTATTTTAATAAAATAAAAATAAATTATTGCTAATTCCATTTAAATTTTTCAAATTTAGGAGATTTTTTTCATTATTTACCTTGAACATTTTTTACTTGACTTCACAAGATTTTAATTGTTTGTTTCATTTTTTTAGCAATTTTATCATATTCTATAAATTACCGTTTTTATGAAATAATTTTTTAATGTTTCAATAAAAAGGTTATTATTAATACTTTTAAAAGTAATCAATTTATTCCAATCAAAAATTAAATTATTGGCTTACATCGTTTTATGACTCAAATTGAATAATAAAAATTTGCTTGAAAATAAAATTTTAACTTTAAATATTTTTGAATAAAATTTTTATTTAGATTTAAATTTTATATACATTTGCTTAAATATATAAAACTCTGATTTTGTTTATTATGAAACCATTAACATACAATCCAAGACAAAAGGCTTTGAGCCGTTTTTTCTCGATTAATTCATAACGGTTAAGAATAAAAAAATTTCCTTAAAATCCCAACTATGGAATTTTTCTATGATTATTAAAATACAAACAATTATTTTGTATCTAATTCACTTTTCTTTAAAATGAATAGTGCCAATTGCTCAGAAATTAGATAACAGTTTTCAAATATTTTAATTTCATTTAAAAGATAATCAAAATTTATTCGATAGGTTTATTTTTATTTCTCAATATTCTTATTAATTTGAAAAATACAACCTTGAAATATTAAAAATTTTGAAAATTCGAATTGATCTTATTAAGTTCTTACTTGGTTAATTTCAATGAAACTTAAATTTTTAATGTAAAATAAGTTACTTTATTAATGTGTAAAGTTTGAAGGAAATAACTTAATTGAATCAAATATTATTGGAGACAATGTAATATCCCATAATAAATATTATTAACAATTATACACTATTGTATTCATAAAGAGATGCTTATTATATTTTATTTTATTATGGAAATTACACTTTCGCTAATAATTTTTGATTGAATTGAGTTATTTCTCCCAAACTTTACACATTGGTAAGGTAATTTGTTTTACATTAAATATTTAAGTTTCATTGAAATTAACCAAGTAATAACTGAATAAGATCAATTCGAATTTTCAAAATTTTAAATTTTGTAAGGTTATATTTTCTAAAATGATAAAAATATTGAGAAATAAAAACACACATATCGAATAAATTTTGATTATCTCTTAAATAAGATTAAAATATTTGAAATATCTTATCTAATTTCTGAGCAATTGGCACAACCCATTTTAATGAAAGGTGAACAAGATACAAAATATTTGTTTGTATTTTTATAATCATAGGAAAATTCCATAGTTGATAATTTGAGGAAATTTTTTTATTCTTTTCCGCTAAGAATTAATCGAGAAAAAACACTATAAACCCTTTTGTCTTTGATTGTATAATGATTTAATATTCAGCTATTAATTTGAAATAAATTCGAGTTATTTTTAAATAATAAAAGGTAATTTTGCTTTTCTGTAAGCTTAATCTTATGAATTTAACTAAGAAGGAGATAATCATTTCAGGCAGTAACCGATATGAATGATCTTGGTCTCTATAGAAAGCTTATAATGTATAGAGCTGAAAGGATTAAATATTTTTGGCGAATGGACAATACTTAACGGGAAATTCAGCTAGTTTAAATTGGAATTTAAAGCTTTAAAGAAAGATAAATTTTTTCCTAATTAGTAAGCAATAGTAGAGCATCGTTTGTACTTTGCAGTTATCATAAAAACTTGAATGTTATACTCATTTTTATATCAATCTAAATAAATGAATTCATAGTTCAAATATACAAGTTTTCATGAAAGCTTTGCAAGGTTCAAAATATGTTTACTATTGCTTGCTAACTAGGACAAAATTTATCTTTTTTTTAAAGCTTCAAATGCTAATTTAAACTAGCCGAATTTCACGGGACAGATGTCCATTCGCCAAAAATAATTCGACCTTTCAATTCTATACACCATAGGTTTTCTATAGATACCAAGATAATTTAAATTGGTGACTGGCAAAAATAATTATATCCTTCTAAGATTATTTTCTTAAAGATTATTATCATTCATTAAATTAATATTGAAAAATTGGCTAAAATATAAAGGTTTATTCAAAGAATTTTTAGGAAAATACGATTTTATTTTAATTAAAATTTAAATATAAATTAAACTTAATGAATTTAAAACAAATGATTTAGTTATGACAAAATAATAAATAAAAATATTATTTAACTTTTTAAAAAATTAATGAATTTAATAAAGTTTAAGTTATGGACATGGTTAAATTCATTTAACAATAAGTCTTTAAATAATATCGGTTTATAGAAATGATTCTGTGATAATTAAGTCAAAGATCACTAATTTTAAGTAACAACAATTTTAACCAAAACTTAATAACAAACCAAATGTCAAAAAGTAATGTTAAAAATAACCACTAATTTTAAGTACTTATAATTTTAGGTTACAGTTAAATTTAAGTAAATTTCAAAACCAATTCCTCAGAATTAAGTGCATTTTTATGACGAATAATTTTAATTGAAAGTCGTTCAACAAAAATGTAACAAAATTTAATTTTTGGTTAAAAAATTTTTTCCTTATAACTAATTTTCATTGAATAATCTTAGAAATTGTCTTCAAATAAGTCAAAAGTATTGTTATTATGTTTTATAAATATTTTCTTAAAATAAATTACAATTGATTTGATGATATTTTGATTACAATATTTAAAATTGTGAATAAAATGAAACTTATTTCATTAAAACAACAAAAGATAAATGTTTTTTTCTCATTTTTGGTAAATCTTTTTTTTGTAAAATTCAATAAAGAAATTGAAATAAGGTTTTGATTGATATTTTTAATTAACCAATAATTTTAAGTAAATCTCGAAACCAAATCACTTAAATATATAGATCTTTGACTGTAAAAAAATAACACTTTAAATTAATATATTTTATTTTATTTCAATAAGACTGTATATCTAGATAAATAATGATTATGCATCAAAAATTGAATAGAAAATTAACAGTTGGGTTTGGAACTCAATTTATGACTTTAATTTAATAAAATAAAAATATTTTCTTGTTCATAAAATTTAATTTTATATATGAGAAGATATCTTTCCATAAATTATATTGTTTATTTATAAAATCTATTTCGTTTAAATTTTAGAGTTATATAAAGTTCAATAAAGCCAAACTTCACAGAAATCCAGTACTTTACAACGAATCCGTTTAGATCTTGAAAATTTTAATAAAATATCAAAAGTTTTTGTTTTATAATTTTGTGACAAAAAATAAGTTTATCTTTTATTTGAACTAAAAATAATTTAAATTATAAAACATTAATAAATAATTTATAATTTTATGTGATATATGATCACAAAATTATTTGGTTTTTAGACGAAATGTATATAAAAACAAGTTTTGAGGTCAAACTAATTGGGCACTACATTTGCGGTTTCAATTAAATATTGAAGTAGTTATACTTTCGAAGTGAACACGGTTTGAAGGGAACATCCATTCTAAAAAGCAGTACGTATATCTATTTTATATGATATCATTAAATGTTATCATGTATGTAATTGAAATGCGTGTTCACTTCGAAAGTATAACGACTATAGTAGAGTTTTTTAAAAGTTTTCATAAAATTTCAATAGTTTTCAAAAGTTTTTCAAAATTAGGGGGGTTATGCGGGTGGGTTGATTGGGGAAGAATGAATCAATATATTACATTTGTGAAGTAAGAAATACTAATCATCGTTTAAATTATAATTTTGGTAAAAGTTTTGTCTCATTTGGAGAACACTAAAAAACTTAAATTTCCTGAAATATCTGTGACTTAAAAGACTTGAAATAATTTTAGAAAAATGAGGGATAAATTTATGCTTTGGATTAGTGCATAAGATCGGTACCACTTTTGGCGATCCGAACCGAACCAAAATTTTCAAAGGTGTAAACCGAACCGAACCGAAATGTACCGAACTAAATTACTAATCAAATTTATTTTCAGTGTTTGAGATGACTCCATATTTGAAAGACAAGAATGTATTGTCTGTGTGTCTGATTTTATAACTACTAAAGTGATTTTAAAAGTATTTATATGAATCGGATTTCACTCATAAACCCAATATGTTTCAAATTTCAGTTTGTTTATCAGTTTTATTTTAAATGACATAAATCATGAATAATTTCGGATCTACTTTTCTGAACCGAATCGAATCGAACCGATCTTATGTTCTAGTTTGTATGTACGCAAGTGTAGTGTTTGATACGCATACATTTTATGCCTGCTGATACGTAGTCCTCGTTTGATACCGACATGAATGGAATATATATTTCATCAGTGAGTTTAGTCTTCACCTGATTTGGAACAACTGTTTGCATATAAACTCCTTTTGATTCGTTTTCAATTGAAAGCGATTCCGAAAAGGAGTTGAGGTATGCCTTCGCTATAAAACCAAATAAATTAGTTATAATTAAAAGAAGTGATGTATTACTGGCGTCGTATGTCGTATACAAATAGATCAAGTGTTCAGCGATTTGAGATGAAATGGTATTATATTTCCTTTTTTGTTTGCTATCGTTTGATTCAAAACTAATTTAATCATTTTTATTAAACCATATTTATTTTAAACGCATTCTTTTGGAATTTGAGGAAATACTCTATATAGTAGTAGATTAAACCTACCTCTGCGGGGTTTTCCCACCAATCAACCAAAACAATAGGTCCATCAAAACAATAGGATGAGTATAGTATGTACGGAAAGTAAATCAAATAAATTCAAATTGAGCTCGCGCGTCAACATTATAATTGTCCAAGTTGAAACTGAATTATAATTGTACAATAATATTTACTTTTCAAAATGATTATAATTTTGACCATGAATTATCTTCTATATGATAATGAGATCAACCAAACAATAAGTCACTCCATAAATTTTTTTGCAAAATTTTCCAAATAAAGCTATTAGTATGAAACTCTTCATCTCTTTGTGGTCATAATGAAGAATAAATTTAAATATTATAAAAATTTTCTTAAATAAAAACTAATCTCTTATGTTTTGAAGTAAAATGTGATCAATTATCATCTTTGGTCACTCTAATGATCAATAATTACAAGATTTGACTTTTGATAAAATTTGAATTTTTGTAGAGTCAAAACTAACTCTAATAAGTGTAGAAAAACCAAATCTAATGGCAAAGTAATATTTCTCTGTAGAACTACTAAGAATCACGATTATAAGCAAATACTAAAATATTCTAGAAGTAATCTAAATAGAGTAAAAATAAATGACCAAATATAGTACCCCTTTTTATTATTTATAAAATTATTAAAATTTCAGGAATAGTCATATTTTAAGTATGGTCTTAGAAGGACCTGCTATTTAAAATTATGAGGTTTTTGTAATTGAATTGACTCTTTGATAAATAGAGAACAGATTCTGATGAAAAATATCATACTTTATAAAAGTGAAAAGAGAGTCAATTCTTCTCTAGGTGAAAATATAAAAATTGTCTCTGCAAAAAATTTTATGGACTGAACTACTTTAAGGTTGACCTCTTTATCATATAGAACATAATTCATGGTCAAAATTATAATCATTTTGAAGTGTAAATATTATTGAACAATTAGAATTCAGTTTCAACTTGGACAAATATAATGTTGACGCGCGCGCTCAATTTGAATTTATTTGATTTACTTTCCGTACATACTATACATCCTAAACAATAGCTTTAAAACAATACAAATTGCTAGGGACATTCAGTGTTATTAACATCCATTGATAGAACAAATATAGAACAATTGCTGGACAATAATAACGTCACAACAAAAAAAACTTCTCAGAAATTTCTCTTTAACGAACACTAATGATAACAGAGTTAATTGGAAGTTTTTATTAATAATTATTTGTAGATTTTATTACTACGTTCAAAAAGTTTCCGCTGTAAAGAAAATGCAATCATTTCTAAACGGGTAAAGATTTTCAAGTTGAGTAAAAAGTATAATAAACTTCCACTTTGTGGTGGTCTAACATGATGAATAAAATTTTTTAAAAATCACGTGATCTTACAAATTTTGAAAAATTTGCAAAGGTCATAGTCACAGGTCAAACCTGATATTAAAATGATGATTTTCTTATTTCATTTATAAGAGTAAGAGTTGAAGTATAACTTGACACAAAATCAATTAAATCGATTAATAAGCAAAAAAGATCTAGTAATTGGAATTTAATTATTTTTACATTAGATAATCATTATAAAAATCTGGATCACCTTATTCATGAAATATTTTGCAAATAATGAATAGAAGACATCATTGTAAACAACTTTGGTAATTAATACTTTCAGATCAAAGTTAGTATTAAGGCTCAAAATGTCATTAGTTTTTTTAGAAAATTTGCTTTTATATATGAATTTTTAACATATTTGACTAGCTCTCATGACTTTATCTTTGGGATAATCGAAAAATGTTTAGCAACAAAGTAATTTACAATGATGTCTTCTATTCATAATTTTCAAAATATTTTATGTATAAGGTGATCCAGATTTTTATAATGATTATCTAATGTAAAAATAATTAAATTCCAATTACTAGAACTTTTTTGTTTATTAATCGATATAATTGATTTTGTGTCATGTTATACTTCAACTCTTCTTCTGTTGAAAGAAATAAGAAAATCATCACTTTAATATCATGTTTGACCTGTGACTTAGACCTTTGCAAATGTTCCAAAATTTTTAAGATCACGTGATTTTTAAAAATTTTTATTCATCATGTTAGACCACCACAAAGTGGAAGTTTATTATACTTTTTACTTAACTTGAAAATCTTTAGTCGTTTAGAAATGATTGCATTTTCTTTACAGCGGAAACTTTTTGAAAGTAGTAATATTTATTAAATTGTTTATTAATAGCGATGTCTTATGGTTTGGTAATAATTTATTTGGCACTCATTGTCGTCAGATTAGGAACATTATTCAGTTATAAGGGCCTAAAAAATACCTTGAACAAAATAAGAAAATTAAATTTGTTTATATTTAATGTTTTTAAAATTAAATATATATATTTAAAAATTTATTTCTAATAATATATTTATAAAATAAAAAGAATTATTTTAAAAAAATTTTAATTTTTAAATAACGAAATATATCTAACTTTAAATTAAAACGTGGAATTTAGTTACTGGATAATCAGACGCTTTGGTTTAAAATATATCATTAATTTTTCAGTCATTTCTTTATAAACATATTTTTTAATTAAATTTTTAATAAAAACATTTATTTTATGTATTTATAAAAATTTATCTAGAATTTATATTTTTAAAATTTAGTTATAGCAATTCATTGGGTTTTATTACGCATTTAATTATAATTATTGTAACTGAAATATGATTTTAATCCAAAAATATTTCCATTTAAGATTAATTTTTTTATATTTTGAAAAGGTTTAAACAGATATTAATTAAAATTATGATAGGATTAAAAGTTAAAAATATATTACTATAAAATTAAAATTTTTCTTAAAATAATATTAAAATATTTTTTAAAAAATTAATTCAATAAAGCTATAATTTAAAAATAATTTTAAAAATCTTAATTTAAAAATATATAATTAAAAAAATTTTTAGGTAAGTTTTGAACAACATGGTTATTTAAAAAAATATATTTTGTAAATAACAAATGAAAAAATGATTTTTATACAATAATTTGGGAATAAAAATGTTTTTGATGAATTTAATTTATTGATTTTGTGATTTTGAATGCATTTTTCTTTCAATTGATAGTATAAAATGATATGCATTTCATTAAAAAATTAATCTAAAAAATAATTTTTAAGATATGATTAAAGAAAATTTATTTTAGTTTAATTAATATTAAATTTTATTTTTAAATTAACAAATATTAGATAAAAAAGTTATATAAATTTTTTCTAATATTAAAATATTGAAGATATTTTAAAAATAATTTATATAAAACTGTAATTTTTAAATAACGATATAATTCTTACTCTATATTAAAAGAAAGAATTGTGTATATTGGGCAACCGCTTACTCGCTTTAAGTTTTACCATTTTATTTTATTTCAGTATTTCAGTATTATTTTAATAAATAAAATATTTCAAAATATAATTATTAATAATTAATTTTTTTAATAATTATTTATTATATTTTAGTGTTTATTGCTAATTGTTTATTAAATAAAAAATATTTAATAATTTTATTGATAAAAAAATT
>JAQFZM010002070.1:0-15064 GCA_034695785.1 Galumna obvia | reverse complement strand
AGCCGTTAATTTAATTTCATTAAAATTATTCATTAAATAGATATCTCTTTGATGTTGACTTTCAATATCTTTTAAAACTTACGGTCAGTTCTGTCACTAATTCTTTTAAATATAATGGACTCCAAATAAGTTGAGAACTGATTGAAATAAATGGCAGAAAATGTTTTCTAATTCTAACGAAGTTTTCATTAAAATTAAAACAAAACAAATGTTATATAAAGTGATTAAAACTTAAAATTATTTTAATTTGATTAACAAATTTGATAAAAATATTTCTATTCTTTGACTTTAAGTAATAAATAATTATTTACAAAAAATGCTTTGAATTGTAGATCACATTTCGATAAAACAATAGACAATAGTTTTTACATAAAACTTAAGAATATAAAAGGAATTTGTCGTCCGATTCTATTAAAGAGTTATCTGCCTCGAAGTCATTTTCTAGAAGGAGTGGATCCGAAACATTTGGGGGTAATGTATGAATACTGGCTTCAGAAGGACTGCGGAATCTGTGACCTGAAAATTGATTAAATTTAAAAATTTAAATTCAATTCATATTTTTGTTAGATTTCGTGCAAAAAATAAACATTTATTGAAAAATGCATTTCCTTTAAATTACTTAAATTAATTATATATAAAATATAAAAAATTAGTTAAAAATTAGTTTTTTGTTTAGAATATTTGTTGTATTTATCGATGAAGAGATCATCAAAAGTATTATAGTTTTGTTAGTGAAGTATTTTTATGAGAGGTATTCCGTTTTAGTTCACTATCGTTACTATTATTAGTGACGTTACCATTGAGTGAAAGGTTTTCGTTAACATTAGTGCCATTATTAATACCTTGAATAATGTTTTTGCAGTTTTCTTTGTCGGACACAATAAAGATCGAAGTATAGAGAAAAGCAAATCCTCCCAAAACCAAAACAAATGGCGTCACATAAAGAGAGTATTGAAGACTCCAATATTTATCTGAATCTGAATTTCCTTTAATTATATGATCGGAGATCTAAACAATTATTGTATTTAATTAGAAAATAAAATTACTATAAAAGAGTTAACTCACAAAACCGATAATGAATGGACTGCTCGCGTCACCGAATAAATGAGAGGTTAATATTTGTAAGGACTGAGCGAAAGATCTTTGATTTGGTTTAATCACATATAATAGCATATCAGCGACAATAGACCAGTTCGTACTCATAAAAGTCACCGCAAAGAATATAAGAAACCACGAAAATATGGGCGACTTATGAGCAAATATAAGACATAGAAATGCCGGCGGAACTGCCAATAAAACACCGATTGCACAGACCAATGGATCAGCTCTTGGATTATATCTTCGGTAGAA
Organism: Galumna obvia; assembly: GCA_034695785.1. NCBI lineage: Eukaryota > Metazoa > Arthropoda > Arachnida > Sarcoptiformes > Galumnidae > Galumna > Galumna obvia. The sequence continues at coordinate 13,714 of JAQFZM010002070.1, read as the reverse complement.
TTGACTGACACCTACACCGACGGCAACACCAATAATACCTCCGACGCACGCAATTATACCAAATATTAAACCAATCCTTTAAAGTTTAAACAAAATATTAGTTCAAAATTTAATAAATAAATAAATTTCTAACTTTTCTTCACTAATTTCATTGTCATCGACTTTATAGGCGTATTCCATATAAGTGGGGGCCCACCACGAGAGCGCTCCCACTGAAAACGTAACACAAGTGAATCCAATTGTAGACCAAATGTAGGACCGGACGGAAATCATATATTTTAAGTCTTCCTTAAGGTTAGTCTTTTCGCTATTTTGGTTTTCATCAAATCCGTCGGATTCACCCCTTTTTGGTTCGGTTACGAAAAATATCAAAAGAATAACACATCCGATGCCGAGCGGAGGCGTCACTCTTAGAGCCCATTCCCAACTTCCCATAAGTGATGCCATCGCTGAGCCCACAATATATCCAAGACCTGAACCGACGGGTATTGCAAAGTAAAAGAAGGCCAACATTTTTGATCTCAAGGCAGGAGTAAAGAGGTCTGCAATAAGTGTGGGCGCAATTGTAGAATAAGAGGCCTCTCCGACCCCAACCAATGCCCTCATTATAAAGAAAATGATTGGATGTCGAGCGGGTATTAAAGATCCGCAAAATGTGGTTAAACTCCAAAATATAATACCAAAAACCATAATTAGTTTTCGCGAATATCTGTCCCCCAAATAACCAAAAATTGGAGCAAAAATCATATAACAAATAATAAAAGCCGTCTGAAGAAGTCCTGACTGACTGTGACTCAAACCGTAATACTTCTCAACTTTTGTTAGGACTCCGGCGATAGTAAATCTGTCCATGTAGTTTAACAGGTTTATTAAAAATAATATTATAACTGTCAAATATGATCTAGTAGACATTTTCTATCAATTAATTAAAACAACACAAAAAAAACAACAAAATTTACACAAAATGTCTGTTTCTGTCAGTTATTAATAAATTAATAGTTTTGTTTAAAACAATATTTGAGTGAAAACTAATTTGAATTTAATTGAATGCTTGAAATGCGAGACACAATTCAATTGATTTTTAAACACTTTTTATGGTCTCTTAAAGAGACTCTCTTTTATTGACTTTAATCTCATTTTAAAATACAAAAACACATGACTTTTATCCATAACTAATGTCTTATCGGATAAATTAATCTAAAAAATAACTGAATTAACATTTATTTTGATTATATTTTAAACATAAATTTGATTCAATTCTTTATTCAAATTATTATTAAATTTAATTAATTATATTTAAGAAAATGTTTTGAAGTATTAATTTTCATAAAGAGTTAAATACGTTATTGTTTTGTTATTATTGGGAACAAACAATCAAAGGAAAAGAGGCAAATCTGATCTCAAATCTAATCAATGTAAACAATAAACAAGTTCATTTTAAAGTTCAATCCTATAAATTTAATAATATATTTATATGACATTTGTTTTATTGTTTTATCAAAAAATTGTGAATATATTTTAATAATGAAATGATGTAATGATAAAAGTTTTATGTTTTGTTTTCATCGATTCTTTAATTAAAAGATAAGTTTTACATAATTTTGTCCACAATTTTTGAGTTTCAATTAATTAGATTTGAGATAAAAATGTCTTCAATTTTGCCAAAAGAGTCTTCAAAGTGTTCTCAAGTAATCGATATCTCAAAGAATTTTGATTCAATTGAAGAGCGATTGAATAAAACCATTGAATGTCTTATGTTTTCACAAAATATTCAATTGATTTCAAGTGACAATCGATTGATTACTTTTACTGAAGAGTTCCTAAAATCAAACAATACTTTTGGCTATTATTTGGTCAGAAATGTTCCGATTTATGTGTTTATAAACAAAGTATTAATCAATGGTTTTGTTAAAACTGGAAGAATATATTGTATATCAATAAACTTAGACATCGATATCGACGACTGTTTTGTTCTTTTGCCGAACGGAAGGATTGTTTTGTCGGTAAAAGAGTCGACTTATCAACGGTTGGGAATCGTCGGCAAAAAGTCTATTCTCTATAAAAAGAAAAATTGTATAAAAAAGTATTTAATTGAAATCGACTTAAATAACGAACACTTAATTCCCGGAACAAAACACTATCGAAGAACTGAAGACTGTCTCCAAAAGTCTGGTCTTATTTTCGATGTTTTGATAAAATGGGAAGTTTTAAGCGAAGAACTAACAAAAGAAGACATTTCTTCGATGTCCATAAAAAACTTTTTCTCATTCATTAAATCCAATTGTAGTGACAATTCTTTAAGTGGTCTTCAATGTTATCGTTGTTTACCATCTTTTAAATCATTTGAAAATAATTATTCTCCGATTCCTTCAATTAGTGATGACTTTCTTATTGAAGACATTAAAACATTAATTGAATGGTTTGGCGCACAAATGTGTCGAATAGATTGCGATCCAAATGAAGACTCAGATGTCTCTTCTTTTGGTGTCAAACATTTGGACAAAAGACAAGACATTTATTGCGTTTCAATTAATGGATTGTTTACTCCTTTAGATATAAAACTTCTCTTCAATTATCTTAAGGATAAACTATTGGACAACTCATCTGAAGAAATGAATGGAATCATAATTAATGGTTTTGAAGATTCGGTCGTTTGTTGGAGCGGACAGAATAACGAACACTCAAAGAATATGAGTGGAGAAAACTTATATGGAATTGGATTTCATAAAGACTTGACTTTCATTTGGAGGACTTCCGATGAATACGATTTTGGAATCGAAAGACTTTAACATTTATTCCTATTTTTTTAAAAAATGTCAAATTAACTGAATATTAGTGTTAAAACATTAACTATTCATCTGATAGTCGTCTGCTTTTCAGTCGGTTCTAAAAGAAAGTTAAGATAAATAAATAAAATAATCGATTTTTATATTTAAATGAATTTGTTTTTTATTGATGTAAAGAAATGATGAATTTTTAGATTACATTTATTACTGTTTTTAAATTTCATTAAAATATGATTTTGTGAACAAAATTGAAAATATTTGACACAAACATTGGGACACAATTTGTTTAATGAAAGGCAGACATACATGAGTTCCGAATCATACGTTTTGTACCAAAAAAATGAATGATTGGAAAACTATTTGAGTAGAAAAATGCATATTTTGCTCAAATTGTCTGCAATTTGTCCGCAAAGACTATTAGAGAATAAAAGAGCAGTAATTGTCCTCTAAATTATAGATTAAACATTAAATTATTGATAAAAAGGGTATAAATTCTCTGTAATTTGATAACAAACTTAAGTCAAATGTGCGATCAATTGATAGAAAATAAGAGATCATAAACTGATGGCAACATTAGAACTGGTTTTACAGAGAGTAGAAAAATTACATTAAATTACATCAATGTTTGCAGAAAACCACTTCTACTTTATATTAGTGGACAAATTGGATATCAGCTCACAGTTCTCTAAATTCTCAATTAAACCAAAAACTAATTAAAAGATAGAAAATAATGAATCGTTTGATTTAAAGAAAAAAAAATTGGAGTCTTTGATATAAATATCGAAAAACTAATGATATGTTTGTGAACTATTTCTTGCTATTCTTTTTGGTGACCTGTCCTCGAGGAGGTGTTAGCGGTCTGTTGGCATTCATAGCTCCGTACGGAAACTTCTTTTTATCCGCCGGTTTCAGAATCTAATCGTAGAGAATCCAAAATATTATGAAAAATTGTTTCTAACTTTATATAAATAAGTGATAATGTGTTTAAGTGTTTATTAGATTTGCAGGAAACAAATACTTGACATTTAAATAACAAAAATAGTTTTAAAGTGTTATTCACTAATCATAACATTTATAATTATCTAATTATTGGCTTAATTTTCAAAAGCTTTTAAGTGTTAATGAATGTCAAGTATTTGCAATGAATTCACAGAAAATGTTGTCTAAACTAAAGATCAAAAGAAAATTGAGACAAACCTGAAAAGAACACATAAGAGTTTCATCGACAGACATCATCGCTCCCGCGTTATCAAATTCTCCGCAATAATTGGGCGCTGAAAAGAGAGTAACCAATTGGCGTTTGGCAAAGAACTCATAGCCGTCTTCCACGACCTAATGTTAAATATAATGAAAAACATTCTTTGATTTAATTGATTTAATTGATTACCTGATGTGCTCTACAAATAAGGTCTAAATCGTGTTTATGCAAAAACTTTCCGACGACGTCAGCGCCGAAAGTATAAGAGACTCCTCTGTCATTTTCACCCCAACCCATCACATCTTTATCGGGATCGGACCACAAAAGATCGCAAAGCAATCCCTGGTCGGGAACGTCTGTCGGCCGCATAATTCTTCGAATTTGTTCCATAGAATGGAGATCAGGGCTGAGCCCTCCGTGACAACAAAATATCTTTTCGTCGACAATTGCCGCCACCGGAAGACAATTAAAACAATCGGTGAATGTTTTCCACAGTTTTATGTTATAACGCCTTTTGCCTGAATTGGAAAATAATCATTGAATCGATTAGATATCAAATTAAGGGATTGTCCTTCACTTCATTGATATGCGGTTAAAGTCAACAATCAATAAAAATGTGTTAATTTTTAGATAAGATTTTCATTTTAATGAAAAACGGATTTCATTAAACAAAGAAACGAAAAGTAAATTATGTTTTACTTACACTCATCATAAAAACCGTAAATGCGATTAATGGAAGCGCACTCGTGATTCCCTCTCAAAAGGAAAAAGTTTTCCGGATATTTGATTTTGTAGGCCAACAAAAGACATATTGTTTCCAACGACTGTTTCCCGCGATCCACATAATCACCCAAAAAGAGATAATTGCTTTCGGGAGGAAAACCTCCGTATTCGAAGAGTCGCAACAGATCATAGTATTGGCCGTGAATATCACCTATCAATCAATCAATTGATAAGTTAAACAAATATTATATTCTATTGTAAATACTTTTATTTAATCATTAAATCAATAAATTTTGTGCTATAATTCAATTTATTAGAGGAAAGATAGAAATATGATCGACACTCCATTAGAACCACTTTAACTCAAACAAATTACTTCTGTATTAAACAAATATAAGGCCTAAAAAATTACTTTTTCCTGAATATAAAAAACTAATGAACACATTTCACTCATTCCCCACATTTCACTAAAAGAAATGATCGCTTCTATTAACAAAATTATAAGAAATTTGCGAAATGAATGAAATACTTAAAAAAAAGATAACAAAAAGATGACTAAAATCAATAAAAGTAAATGGATTCAATCATTTCTATTATTTGTTTAACAAAAGAAATGAGTAAAAAAAGAGTAAAAAATAAGTGAAAAATTAAAAATAAAACGATTAAACGATTACTTTTGATTAGAACTGAAAATAGTTTCCATTAAAAATGTAAAACTCAATCAAAAGACAAATATTTATAGAAACGAATAAATTATTAGAAGTATTTCTAAATATTTCGAAATATAAATCGTATATAAAATGCAATTTATCTGAAAATATTTGAAAAACTTTAATGAATTCTTCAGTTTTGACTTAAAAATTATAATTTATTGTTTATTTTGTATATAAATTCTTCAAATTTATTCCAAAGGAATTTATTGAAACCATTTTGTAATATAAATGTGATGGCAATCACTTAAAAAGTGCTTATCTCTCTCAAAGCGATAACCCTTTGCTTCACATCATTGATATGCGATCAGAGTTTTAGTTTTACGCAAAAAAATCAATATTTATATAGAAATACTTGACTGAACTTTAAATTAAAGCAAATTATCAGAAGTTTAGCTTAAAAGCAGTAATTCTCTCATAATTCTTTCATAATCGACAAAAAGTGAAAGACTCGCAAAACTCAATGGTTTTACTGTTTTTAATGGTTTATATTTGAAAACAAGAATATCAACCCTTATATCAGACATTATAGTAGTAACTAATGATAAGTTCATACAAAAATCAAAGATTCAAATCACAGTCTTCGCAACAAATTTCATAAAATTCACACAAAGAGCTAATCAATAGAGTTGTCATTAAAATGTGAGACATTTATTAATCCATAAAATCCTAAAATAAAACCTCAAACATTAAAAACATTAATAAAAGGAAACCATAAAATAAATGAAAACTAAGAATAGATTCAATTTATGGTTAAATATTGATTCAGTATTTCATCAAAAATAGTTTTAAAAAAATTATACTTTAATTAAAGAATCGGAGAATAAACACAAAAGAGTGAACTAAAAAAAGAAAGTATTGATTACATGACGTGACGTCAGATATTCTCCAATACTATTCAAAGACAATAAAAGATAATAACTTCGAAACAAAAGCCGGTCATTACTGGTATTGGATATCATTTCATTTAAATTAAGAAAAATTACCGCATATTTTGAGCGGTGCCTCCAATTCAAGAAGAATGGGTTGACTCAGAAATATTTCTCGAGATTTGACACAAAGACTTTTGATCTCAGCCTCAGACAACTGGACGTTCTTTCCGGGTCTCGAACCACGAACTGTAAATCAATTAATCAATTAAACAATTAATTCAATATTTTGTTTATAAACATATAAACATATAAAGATATAAATGCAAATACTTTTTGCAAAACACTTTAAATAATATTATTTTTAAAAAACAAATCCCAGAAAACATCCGATCTTTTAATAAAAAGTTCATTTATTTAATCATTAATTGAAAACTTAAGTCATTTGATTAGAAATATTTAATTACTTTAAAAAACTGAACTTTAATTCAACCGATAAAATGATAAATTAATTAATCAATGAATCGAAAACCTATTAATAAAATTGAATTAATTAATGATTTCAACAAAAGTTAATTAAAGCGATAAACAAATTAAGTATTGAGAAAAGCCTTCAATTGTGAAATGCTTTTGTCTCTCAACTGATTAACGCTTAAAATACTTAATTTAGATTTAGTTATAAAACAAAGTATTGAGAAAATTACTGATAAATAAAAAATAGTGAAAAATATTTAAAATTCTGTATATTTATTATATAATATTCAAAAGACGACAACAATTTTATCATAAAATCAGTGAATTAATGGTTCAGTGAATCAAATCTCACTTTTCTTTCAATTAAAATGAACTCAATTTAAATGAATTTATTTTTTTTACAGGAATTAAAGGAATTTAAACATTATTTGAAAATAAAATAACTAAAAAAATATATAAAATATTATTTAACATAAAATATAGTATTGAATGAATGAATCAGAGCTTAAATTATTGAAATAAAGTTTAAAATAAATGATAATTTGATGGACAATACCTTCAAGAAGTCGAGCGATAATTGAGTCGATGTTTAGTTTATCGGAATCAACCATTTCTTTGATTAATTACTTCAGTTGTGGTTAAATCAAATGTATGTCAAATAGATTTGACTAAAATTTGATTAATTTTCAGTTTAATTAAATTATTTTCAATCAATTCTTATCAAAAAACATATGAAAACAACATTTGGACACAAATAATAAAACGATTGAAATATTGAATCACTAAAACATTTATCAGTCGTTGTCTTCAAAAACAGTTAATAATTATTATTAAATAATTTTATTTTGATTTAAATGAATATAATTTGAAAAAAAATGTGTTTTGAATCGAAAGAATTGATGGAATGAATGAGTCGTTAATCGACTCAACGCTGACTCCTATAAAGCGGTCGACCGTTTCAGAGAAACCCTTTTGTAGCCGACGTCGAGTATATGGCGTTTAGGGCGCATAAACTCACGCCAGATGTCACTTTTCAATAAACCCATTACAACATAAGAAAAGAAAGTTTAAACGCCATCACAGTTTTTGATTTGATTTGTTATACAAATAATGTTTCATTAATATAATTTTAATGATTTATTTGGTACGTATTATATGTATAAAAACAAACCAAAAGCTATGATGGTGTCAAAACTTTCTCTTCTTGTGTTGCGATGGCTTTAAATTCTTTAAATATTACTTTTGTCACATAAGAAGAGACAGATTTAATCTTTGAATGCATGGCTTTCGTTACATTTTTAATTCAATTTTGTTATATATACTAATGGTTTTCAATGAGAGGTTTCTATAGAGTAGAGATGACTAAAGGGAGGGATATTGCAAAATACCCCCTTTGAAAACCTTAACATTAGGTCTATGGACAAACACTAGATGTGTTGAGGTTCAAGCAAAATACCCCCTAATTGTTAAGGTTTTTGCTGTTCGTTTACTGTCTAATAGAGAGTCTCTACAGTAGAGACTCTCTACTATACATTGAAGGAAAATATTTGTCTACTCTTATGTTATTTTATTAAAACACAATAATTGTTAAACAGAATTATAATTATTATGAATTAACATAACTATCAAACAATTGTCGTTAGAAACTAACAATTAATCATAAATTTGTTGTCCGACTCATGACATAAACATTACATTTGTTTATGTTATGACAACAAATACAGATAAAAAAGATTTATGAAAGTTTATGAATGAGTATGATCTAGATCATTTCGATTAGAGAGTGAATTGCAAACAAATTTGAATATCGGAGCCCAACTCACAATTTGTCAGTTACTGTGAGACCCGATCCGATTTCACAGTAGTTTTGATATAAATCTGATGCAATATATTATGGATATGTTTCCACTCAATTTAAAATCGTTACAAATAAAGTAAAATGAGTTCACACTCTATAAAAGGATATAAAAACTGATTGAAAATCAATTTTTGTGGGAATTATTCAAATAATGATAACATTTATAAATAACTAATGTTTTATCAAATTTAAGTTTTGCTCGAATTTAAGTTTATTCTAATAAATACATAAAAGAGTTGAGACAATAAGTGAACGATAAAAAGCAATAAATATATAGTTTTAAACAAATGACTAGTGATTAGTCATTACTAATGACTTTAGATTCTCTAAAAACAAATATTTGCAAAAAAAGTGTATAAAAGAGAACATAAATATAGATATAAACCTCAATAAAAACTTAAAAATAAATCGGGAATCGATTACGAGATTTGGAGTCTTTAAGAGTCTTTAAGAGAGTTCAAAACCAGTATTACTGGCGATCGCATACCGAAGTTTTTCCCTTAAAGTGCTTTTCTTTTGATAATTTGGTAGTTTAAGTAAATTGAAGCAGGTAGATGAAGTCGGTAAACGATTAATTGGGTCCCGACGTCTTATTGTGAAAAAGCCTCTGAGAACAGAACCGACGGTATCGCCCGTATCGTTATCATCACTTACTTCTACACAACGTATAGAAAGTGGAGGTTCTAAGTGTGCAAACCCTAAGAGAGGAGGTTTTGAACAACTGGTCACAAATTTAAGGAAGAGTTTGTGTTCATTAGGAGTAAAGTCTTTGTCCAATATATCCCAAAACCAAATAATAACTCTATGATTGTTATGAAATCCTCCGAAATATTTGGTGTGTTTTCGTAAGTCAACCAAATCTATGGGTGTGTTATCACCTGATATCAAACGCTGAAATTCAGGGGTGGAAAACATTGTGAGCCAATCCGGGTTTACTATTGATCGAAATCCACGAATAAAGGCAGCCGTTTGTTCGTGGATTTGGGTATGCATTCGGAAGTGTGCCATCAAATGTATATAACTTATTCTGGTTTCTTTGGTCACAGGTATAGCCCTACCGCCTGACATTAATTCATGAGTAATGATTTGTCCCATACAGTCCTCATCTATACTGAAAGTGAGGTCGAGTTCTGAAATGTTTCCCTCGTAATGCTTTATATAAGTCAGACTCTTATAAAGATCTGAATCAAGTGATGGTAACTCATCGATGGATGAATAGAGAGCACTCTGTTGTTGACCCAATACTTGACTTAAAAAGAATGAGGCGAACGGAACGTCAACAACAATCCCTTCGTAAACCGCTTTTCCTAACATTTTTCCAATGAATTCAAATAAAGACAAATGATTTTCTTGAATATGAGAAGTCGGCGACGGATAAAGACGTTGTTCTGTTGTTACTCGAAATAAATTGAGTGACGGATCGAATACACGTTTTATGGTGTCTTCTAAGAACTCTTTAAAGACTCCATCTTGGTCAATACCCGCTTCATCTAATCCCTGTTCATTAATAAACTTTACTCTAATCACACCTTTAAGTGACTGCGACGGGAGTGTCGCCAACTGCTGATATCCGTCCTCAACAACACGTGACCGATGAACAGTTATTAGTGTTGACTGTGGAGAAGCACAGGCAGACTCTGTCAGACCTAAAACAGTCTTCTCATTGTTAACGTATTTGCGGAATAAAACAACTCTTTCTTTATGTGGGATAATATGCGGCACTTTTTGCATAAGAATTTGGGCACATTTTTTGCCGTTTTCTAAGTCTTTCATGAAATTCGATACTTTGAGATCTCTGTCAGACATAACATATGAGACAATTTATTTGTATTATTCTTTAGACATACCGTATAAGCCAGTGATCATTGGGAGTGAATTGTCGTCGACAGTCTCTTTTATATAATAACATCAACAGAGCGTGAGTTGAGTTCAATAGACTGTTTGTATTCATTGTTTTAAAGTCTATAAAAGATAATAAATTAAGTTTTTGAGTGAAATTTATTTAAATACCGATTAAATTATTCCAAATAATTTTAAAAACAAAATTGTTGACAAACGTTGAAATAGTTATTAATTCTTCGATAGTAAAAGGTCTTTGATTTTCATACAATTCCATGTCATCCAAAATAGTAATCAAATGTGTGGCGCAGTCACAGAATAATATCAATATTTGGAATTCTGGAGCGCAGATCTTTGTGTGTAAATTTAAGTGATCTAAAAAGGCTTTCATTCCATTGGATGGACTCAAACAACTAATGAAGTGCCATAAATCAGGAAGAATAAGATCTTGATAACAGAGTCCGGCCAAAATGTCTAATTTGACCTGACTCAGAGTATTCAAAGCAGTCTCATAAAGAGTACAAATGAGTGCAATTAAAGTTGTCTCAGGACTTCCTAAACGACAATTGGGTGCAGAACCAGAACCAATACCAGTGACGCCGGAACCGATACCGGCCCGACCAACACTAACAGATGCCCTTTCAATCGCTCTTTTCAGGAATCCTTGTTTAGAGACAAAATTTCTGTTCGACAAAAATATCGCCTGATTTGGTGTCGAACTACTGTATGATACGAGACTTTCACGTCTAGACTGAGATCTACTTTTATCAGTCAATTGGAATAATGGACTGAATATCAGTTGAATTAATTGAGAACTCCATAAATACTGGAGTTGACTCTTCACGTATATAATAGACTCGTGTAATCTAAAGTCAAAATTAAGTGAAAATATAAAATAAATTACATAAAAAACAAACCCCTGATCCACATTCTGTGCAAACCATCCGAGAACGGGATGCCAATGAGTCAGACTTGACTGTTTGCTCACCACATATTTTTGACAGCTTTCCAACAATTTTGTTATTACGAACTGAATTATAATTTAAAATTAGTTTAATTATCAAAATATTCAAAAAAGAGTATTAATTGTTTTAATTGTTTCGAACAAAACTTAAAAAAGACTTTCATTGTATGGAAAACAATAGTTTGTCTTAAGTTAACATTCATTAACTTAAGCTAACATTCATTAGAGCTATACTTTCTTTTGTGAATAAATGCATTAATTAAGCGATACTTTATATTTAGAATTTTATAATAATAGTTATTAGAAACTCATCGTTTGTTTTAAAAGTCATTAACACTTTTGAATCACTTAATAAACAAGTGTTGAATGAAATGAAGTCATTTTAATAATCATAAGAAAAGGGCTTAAATTTAAAGTAAAACTAAATGAAAACGAAATCATTTGTTGGAAGAATAAATCATTGAATAACTCATTGAATAACTCATTGAATAACTCATTGAATAAGTGGTCATAATTAGTCTTAACTTACAATAAAGTCAACCATATTGTTGGCCATTGTGTTGAGGGGTATTTCAATGTATGCCAAGTGAATAATATTAGCCAATAGACACAACGCATAATTGCCTTCCAATGCATTGAATAAAATCCGAGAATTTTGTTCCAAAGAAAGTATTTCTACACTTCTTTTAAGTATAGATTCATTGAACAAAACATTTAGTGATTCGTTCGCTATTGAATTCAAGTGATAAATGAGTGCCGGAATAGAAAGTATGTGCAATAAAAACATATTCATTAACGATTCGCTGAATTTGGCCGCAATTAAAGGTTTTAAGGATAGAGTTATGATTGCAATTAAAGCACTTTTTTTCAAATTGGATTTCGTTCTCATCAATCCTTTCATCAAAAGGATCTGAAGATTAGCGTAAAGGCCTTTTGTAACCAAACTATTGATCACATTATTACACAATTGTGTCACTACTGGTCTCAAAGGATCGCTAATTTGTGGACACTCTCTAAAAACAATCCAAGAATTGGGTGAAGTGAATGTGATTAACATATTTAAGTAAAGCATAATTTGTTTGTAGTCTTGGGGTAACTCTGGCTTCAAATGCTTCAAATATAGTGAACACTTCCATAAAACAGTCTTCAACTGATGAATCCACGGAACGGCTAATTGTTTGTCGAACGCAACCGAAACGTAACAAATTTGACGACATTTCTCTAAACTCTTATTTTGATTGTCTTCAGAGGAAGGGCTCGAAAGCATTGTTGCGATTATGTATTTACACATCCGTTCAAAACGTTTGCAGTCCTTTTTCATATCAAAGATAAACATAAATTTACGGATCATTTCAAACATTTTCATCGCTTCAACATATTTGTCGACATTTTCTTCATTTGTGTCAATGCATTCGGCCATCAATTCATCGAATTCTTCGCGAACTTCTTTCTGAAGGCGACGACGACTAAGAAATCCACGAACTAATGACTAAATCATTGAACGGTTAAAATACAAAAAATGGTAACAATTGATTCAATTGGTATAAAACCTGAATTATTGTTGAACTTTGGTTGAGTCTCCGCTCTCTTTCCCTTTCAATTCTGTGCGCTTTTGCCGAATCCAAAAACTGTTGTTTTTCAATACCTTTCGCTTTTGTAAACATTTTAATTATATTTAAGATTCAAATCAAATCATAATATAAACAATAACTGATATGAAATACTTTTAAAACAAAATTTTAATTATATTAAACGAATTTAATATTAAATATTAAACATTATTTGAATGCGTATTGAATTCAATCAATTGAGTCAATAATTTTCTCCTCAAATGTTTACAAACAAAAAGTTGTCAAACGATTTGAAAATACAATGTTTTGGCGCTTAATTTAAATCAAGTTTAGAATTAATGAAGTTTTAGAACATTTATACAGTTCTGCCTCAATATAACAAGATTTGTAATAACAAGAACTCGGTATAGCAAGGTGAAATTAAAGAACACTTTTATGAATACTGTAATGTTAAATGAACTCAATATAAATGGATTTGATATAAGAAGAAACTCGAAATAACAACAAAATTCTATTTAAAGAATACCATTATCTTTGTTTCAATATAACAAGAAATAGTTGACATTTGGAATTAAGTGACAATTATTACACTTCTGGTGACCAATACTTCTGGAGATAGACTTTTATTTTGTTTTCATTTTTTAATAAAAATAAATGCTTTAAATAATTATTTGATTACTAAAAGTTTTACTTTTCAAATACATTTCAAATAATAATTAGTT
>JAQFZM010002069.1:0-15066 GCA_034695785.1 Galumna obvia | reverse complement strand
AGGTCATCATGGGTCATCGAAAAAAAATATCAAATTAAAGATCCCAATCACAATAGCTTATGGGCCCCTGTCCTTTGATTTATTAAATAATTTTTATAAACTTTCCTTCTTTTCAAAGAGTAAACTAGTCAAAATTTTATCATTTCATTTAATAATTATAAAGAGAAATCAATCTGTTAAAACAAACTATTATAAATTATAAATATGATTTGTAAATGAAAATAAGATGGGGTTAAATATATTTTGCAAATATTCTATAATCTGATCTCTTTCATACATATTAATTCAAAATTAAATTAATTTCCAGTTATATTCCATCGTTTAAGTTTCCAAGAGTAAAATTCATTGATTTTGAATTATGCGCTTGAATTCCTATAAGTCCAACAGTTGAGCCTTAAATAAATTTTTTTATTCCTGAATTATCATAAAAATATACAATTCTCAGGGAAGAGCTTTATATATTCTTTATTTAAGTATCTGTATCTATAGAAAATGGTTTATATTGAATTGCTTTTTAATTTTGTTATATAGAAAATGTTATAGAAAATTATTTGCCAAACACTCCAATTTTGTTCTTCCCCAATTTATCGCTTAATATATCTTTGAGTATTGAAATAATGTTTTAATTAATCTTATCTTCTAATCGGAATAACAATAATTCAAACGATTATAAATGGTATGTAAGACCTAATTCACTAATAATTAAATTATCCGATTCGCTATATTTTTATGCGGTTACAACTGACGATATATTTTCGCTCATTTTTATATTTATTTTTCTTATGGAGAAATGGTAGAGATCTTGGATGATATAGATAATAGAGCATCACATCGGTACCATTTTTTGGCGATACTAACCGAATCGACATTTTCAATGGTGTGAACCTAACCGAAAGGCACCCAACCTGATTTTAATGGTACCGAAGTGAACACAAAAATATAGATCCGAACCGAAAGCGAAACGATCTTATGATCTATTATCTAAAAGCTGACAATCCTTAGTATATAACACCAAAATCCCTGTTGACAAAAACATTAATTTGAAGTGTATTTATCTTATTGCGTTAACCATTCCATAACCTCTTTATTTGTTATCCAAATATGTTAAAAATTGCTTATATTTCCCTTTGTTTTGACCTAAATTTCGTTCAATTTTTAAACCAAAATTTGAATTCAAACAAAGCAATAAGTTAGAAAGTAACCAAGGTTTATATTTTAATATTTATTACAATTAAATGTTTTTATAAATTTTGCAATAAATTTACTTTATTTTAATAAAATCTAATTTACTTTAAAAAATATTTATTCATTAAAGGAGAAGATAGGTTCCCAATGCTTGAACAACATATGGCAGTTGCTAGAATCGTTGATAAGTGAAAGCAAAGCCCACCCCTTCGTTTAAGGCTTCAACTTAAGTCCAATCCTTGTCTATCATAGAAAGATCTGATTTTTATGAAAGTGGAAGACGTGTGAATGGTATCGCAATTGGTATAATGTTCGATCTAACCGAACGGCACATAAACCTTCCCATTGAAACTGCTGTAGTGATATGGTATTTCTGGTTAATTTTTAAAAATTTTCAGAATATTCATTAATGGGATTAAATTTTGGAAATCTTACATTAAGCAGTTTAAAAATACTTATATGGTAAATAAATAAACTTAAATGAATAAATTAATTTTATAAAAAATGTTATTTGTTATTTTATTTGCTAAGGCAAATTATTTAGAGCTAGTAATTTAAGAAATCGAAATTTCTAATTAATAATTGAAAACAAACTAAATTTTATCTGAAATATTGGCCAAAATGAAAATTTAAATTGAAAGAAATTTATTTCATATATTGTTAAACTTACTTTAAATTTTTAGATTAACATTTTCAATCGAATAAAATTCATTTTCAATGTAATAAAAATAACTAAAATATTTTACCGAAATTTAAAATTTATTTATAACATTTATTGCTTGTATTAGTTAATTATTTAAGATTTACAGTTCGAAGTGGCTTTGAATTTCTCAGATTTTTGTCCGATACATGATATTTCTCATATTATTAAAAAATATGATTTATCTAGATTAAAATATCCTAATTATGATGAAAGGTTTGCCTATTCATTTATGAATAATTTTGAAGTTAATAGTACCATTTTAATTTATTTTGGCATTTTAATTAAAAATAAAAAAAATATTAATTCAACATTTTGTGAAACCCACTTTTATATCAATCAAAATTCTAATATTTTCATGTTTAAAGATCTTATTAATTTACAGTTTATAATAAAATCTATAATAAAATCACTTAATAATTTATAAGAAATTCTAAGAAACATTACTTACATAAGATTAATTTGCTCAAATTCACTATTATTTTCTAATGTAGAATTTAAAATGTTTAATAGAATTATGTATTAATAATATCAATAGAATTTTTAGTTACTTAAATTTTCCCATGATAATAATAACACTGAAAACAATAAATCTTTCGATACTTTTTGGTCAAAATTTTTATTCACAATTTGGTTGATTTATGGTTAAATCGTTATTCTTCTCCATTTTATAGCAATATTTGGTCAAATAAAGTTTATACTAAGAGGAGTTTTTATTTATTATATAATAGTTGCTGGATCACTTTTTTGATTTATTATATATTATTTGCCTATTCTATGAATTATTTGTCTAAAATTACATAAAAATTCATATATTGTTTCAAATAAAAAAAAATAAAAGTATTGAAATATAATTTGTCTTTATATTATCATTTATCTTGCTCAAAATATATATGAGGAATGTTGAATTTAATCTTATAGAATAAATAAGATAAATTTAAATATTTTAATTTAATAAACTTTAATCTAGTAAATTTAATGAACCCATTTAAAAATGTCTTTAACAAGATGCAAATTTTAAATAGATATTATACTATTTAATTTTATTTTGAATCACAATAAAATTAATACAAAATATTTAAAATTTTCCCTTCGCAACACTAAGCGGTCTTATGATTCTTCGTTTTGCGGTCAGATTTTTTACTGATTCTAATTATGTCCGCAAATAAATTCTAACAAATTATGTCTTTGTTTTGATAAAACGTTCAACAAAATATTCTAAAATTTATACTAAAATGTTATTATATTTTATGACAAAAAATCAGTTTTTATAATATGATTCAAAAATTTCGAAAATTATTTGAAATTAGAAACCATTTGAAACAAATTAAGTGCAGTTAAGTGTTGTCGACCTGACTTTCTCTCCGACCTGTTGTCCGCCATCATTGACACACCAACACATACCAGTGGATCCATGACATTGTCTTTTTTCAAATCCACCATTTTGTGCGCACTGCGGAACATAAGCCCCGATCGGACCTTAAAATTAGACATTAGTTTAACAATTTTTTTTATAAATGATTTGAAACCATTAGAATTTTGAGGTCCACCAGAACTTGTGATGGTATGTCTGCTTATAATACAATCACATCTCTTTGTCTTTCGAGAGGGTTGACTCACTGGTGTTCCGTCCGCTTTGTTTCAAATTTACTCATTTAATAATAATTTAAAAAATAAGAGATTTGTTATACTTTTCCAACACTGACACCAACTACTGTTTGAATGGCACTGCAATTGTGAATAGTCTCCATTGGTTTCACAATTTGGCACCAAATTGATTGGCGAAGTAGATCTCTGAGCTCTGGCTCGAGCTCTCTCGCAATCGGATTGTGGCCGATCTGTTATTTAATTTAAAATATTAGTCAAACGATTTTATATTAAAATCTGAGTAATACTCACTCGACTGACAACAAACAATCGAAAGACAAACAACGATAACAAAAGCGATCAGAACTCGAGTCATGTCTTCAGAAAAAATTTATTTTGAAAATAAAAATCACTTTCTTTACGAAAACATATTTATAGACAAAAAGAGTGAAAACCGGTTTGAATTGTTGTCGAATATCTGATATGAATTATCTCATCCTTCGAATGAAACAAAAAACTAAGTTATCCTTGAAATGACTTCTGATTTTCACTAAATTCTAAGAATTTGTTGGAAAACATTCTTAAGACTAATTACTTCGTGATATAATCGTTGAATATTTATATTACTTTATATTTTGCATTCAATTAAACCATAAATCAAATCAACAGTTATTTTAACAAATTTTTTTATTTCAAATATTGTGTTATAATAGCGAACACTTTATTTGTTAGAATGATATCAATGATAAAAATGGATCTTTGAATTGAATCGACTGTACATCAGATTATTTGTTCATTACTGACGACAAAATTATAAGTTTTTTTTGGAAATAAATATAAAATAGAAAATAAAATAAACAATTTTTCGAGACTTAAATAATTTTTCAGAAATTCTTAGAAACGCCTGAAGTTATTATTTAATTTTTATGCAATAATTAAAGGTTTAAATATAAATACTAACAAAGAATTCATGAAAAGTTGATTGGAATCAGTAATAAACTAATAATATATTGTTTTGTAATTAAAAAATATGACAAAAGAATATCAAATTTAGCAGAACTTCCATCGTTTTCCGCATTCATTGCAATAACAGAATGTAGTCATCGGTTCGTCAGCGCTTCGGGTCT
The DNA here is from genome assembly GCA_034695785.1 of Galumna obvia. Lineage (NCBI taxonomy): Eukaryota > Metazoa > Arthropoda > Arachnida > Sarcoptiformes > Galumnidae > Galumna > Galumna obvia. The sequence goes on along the minus strand of JAQFZM010002069.1, from coordinate 10,467 downwards.
GAACCTGAATGTATAACATTTGTATATTAACTTAAAGTATGGAAAAGGATTGGAAACGCAATAAATACCTGATTGTAAGTACAGTTCATCTTTTTACAGGCGGGACATTTTAGTAAATCAGTTTGTGTGCCCGAAGTCATAGCCATTTGATGATCATTAATGGCTTCTTTGGTGAACTTATTGCGTAAATCTTGCATTTCTTTACTCGCCATTTCCTAAAAGATGGAATCACTTTTAGAACAACAAAATTCAATTAAATCTATTCAGACCTCAGCGGTCATGACTGCAATCTTTTCGGGTTTGATTGAACCGCGCAATACATTGATTTTAAGGTCCGGATTCTTCTTATCGTTGAGGTTCGCAACTCTACTTCGGATACGATTTTTATACTTCATATTTGTGTCTTTGAACTCTTTGAAGATATAGTCCTCAATTTTAGCGGCCAAATCATCAGGGTCGTAAAGGGTTTCATCCGCGTCATACGAATCATCGTATTTCATAGCATTGGCTAACATTTCCCGACATTTGAGCCGAACTTCATTACTGGTGTCGGCCGGGAATGAGGTTTGTCTGAATGGGGGTCCGTTTGCTGTTGTTTTGGTGGTATTATTGGGTACAGTATTGGGAGTACTCTTATGTGTGACTGACTTTTTCGAGTCATTCGCTGAATTCTTCTGCGATTCGCCGCCATTTGTGTTATTATTGGCTTTTTGTGAATCAGTTTCGGGCAGTAATTTCTTCCACGACTTGATTAGTGTTTTGGACAGAGATATCACGTCTTCATCTGATATCGATTTACGCAAATTATTGACAGTCATTCCGATTCGTGTCTTCTGAAGTACTTCTAAATTGATTGGAATTACCTGAAGGGCTTTCAACAGATCCAACGCCTGAGCGCACGACTATTCATATAAAAACAAAATCAAATTACAAATTCAAACAAAACAATTAAATTAATGTATATTTAATACCGAACTGTCTTTTCTAGAAATTATTTTCTCTAATTTTTTCCCGATTTTCAGAACTTCTTCTTCTTTAGTCATTTCGAGGATTTGTTTTCCGTTTAATTTAATATTTTTTTTGTATTTTTAAAAGTGTTTTGATTTTTGTTTTTATATTAAAAATTGTGTTTAAATTATTGAATGAAAGTTTGCAATCAATGAACTGATTGTGAATCGAATAAACGATTTAACGATAGAATCACTAAAAATGTTTCGATAAAATGATTCTCTCTTTTAATCGAAATTCACTGAAATTATTAATTTCATAAAATCGGCTCTAAATCGGTGTTTACTCACATAACTTACGTCTAAAATGAAGGAGAGGTGGCATTACAGGCATTACAGGCAATACAGGCATTAAAGGCGCTCATTAAACACAGCGAGACATACAAACGCAAAGCATTGGATGCCATATGCAATTTTATAAATTTACATAATTGATATTTTTTAATGGTTTCCAACCAAATTTATGGACGTATTAGTTGTATTATAAACAATTCAAATTGAAAATGGCCTCTAATGTTTTGCTTTTGTATGTCTCGCTGTCTTTACACACTATTTTGCGCTCTTTTCTCACTTCAAAAGTTCAAATCTTTTGCCAAATATTTCTAATGATTTCTTTAAAGCAATTTTTATAAATAAAAGTTTAAAATTGTCATAATTTGTAATTAACTAAATATGAATATTAAATTCACTTTAGTGTTGAGCCCAACAAATATTAGACAAATTTAAGTACAAGAAATAAGATTGTATCAAGGACATTCAAGTACCTATTTGATTTCATTTAAATTTCAAATGAAAATGAGTGATAAAATTAACATAAATTGAGATCCATTTGATTACATTTTAATTAAATGCTAATAAAATATTGACTCTATTCCTATTTTTTACTCCTCTTTACCCCTCTAACCCTTTTTACCCTGGCACAAAACTTTCTATAGATTTAAGACCATAGATGGATAAAAGGGGGGGTATTTCAAAATACCTCCCCTGAGACGCAAAATTTTGAAAATACCCCCTTAAGAAATTAAATAAAATACTTTTATGATCAACATCTTTCTTAGACCAAATGAGTTGACCCAATCAACACCTCTTATTATACAGTCTGTCCCCCATTTATCATGTCTCGATTTAACCAGAAACTCGATATAACCAGATAAAATTTAACTTATTAAATTACGCTCTTATGGTACTCGTAATGTTAAATGTTCCCGATATAACCAGATTTCGGTTTAACCAGATAATTTTGATGGCACCAACCATCTGGTTATATGGAGGACTAACTGCATTAATTTAATAATTTTGTTTAAAATTTAGGAACCAATCCAAAAATTTGCAGCTAGATAAAAATTGTGTCACATTAAGAAAATTATCTCTAATGATAATAAAAATAAGTTTAAACCATGAATGGCGAAAGAGGGATATTCCGGAATACTCAACCTAGAAGGCAAAATTTCAAAATATCCCCTCTAGGAGTTTGGGATCCTTAAATTTTTTAAGGATTTTCACATAAAATGTTTCAAATTTCAAATAATGTTAGTATGACATGAGTAAATATATCGAATTATAGAATAACCTTGATAAATAGATTGATTTCCTTATTAGAAGACATGGCAAAGACTTCCTCTTTTCAATCAAAAAGCATATCAATTTATTCATTGCTAACTAATACCATGGTTAAAACTTTTTAATATGTAAAGCTTCCAAATAGTTTTCAAAAACCTAACTTTTCGGCTCAGTGGGGGTATTTTCAGGATTTTTCGCCTCAGGGGGTTATTTTGAAATACCCCCCCTTTAGCCATCTATGACTTTATGCTTAACCTATCGAGAATTGTCTATTCTTTAAAATATTTTTCAAAAATGAGAATCATATTATTATTAAACAAATTATAAATAAATTTATCTAGATATAATGTAATACAGACATTGGTCGATAAGGTCAACTCATTTTGTCATAGGAAAAAATTGACCACATTGGCTTGCTGACAATGAAATTCTCAATTAAAATTGCATAATTTCACTTTTTCTTCGACTAATGATAATTGTCCCAATTATTTTGTTGCCATTTCATTAAAACAGAAAAGAAATGATTTAATGCTCTAAACTAATTATTAAAAGCTTCGACTAAAATATAGTTCGATAAAATATTGACCATAAGCGCGACTTTTTATATGTAATAGTATAGGTTATGATTAAATTTTTAATTGACAATAAAGGGCAGTTAAAGATAAATGCTTACCTTAAACGTACCTTTTTATTATTACTGTCTATGGTAGTGGGTTTTGGTTTTTCCGAATGATTGATCCTACCTTATCGACAACTATCTGTATTTCATACTTGATTCAAATTACGATAAGTTCTGTTTGTATACAATAGTTATTACTTATAAGCAATTAATTGATTGTTAATTATTATAAAAATCAGAATTTGTAAACATTAAATATTTTTTACCACTTATTTGTTTTTAACTATTACAATTAAACCTCCTATGAGTGAAAACATCTCATTTATGTACATAATTTTGGTTCCGTGTCTCTATTCTTTAAAATACATTATAAGTTAGATTCGGAACTTTTAAAATTGGCGCTTGAATTCATAAGCTTTTTTCAAACATAATTGATAGCCATTGGTCAGGATATTTTTATAATAAGATTTGATCATGATACAACGTATAGTCAAGGTGAAACATTTGATTTATGACTAACTATTAAAGGGTTTATTTTTCAATGAACTTGGTAATACTATTTAAGAATGGTACAAAAACGCCTGAAAAAACGCCTGAAATTCCGAATGGAAATTATAACTAAACCTCTGATGAGTGAAAACCTCTCATTTCTGGAGTTAGTACAAAAGTTTAGACCACAATAGTATAAGCAGAAACTCTCATTTAAATATTTTTTTTGTTTTTCAAATATTATAAAAATATTTTTTTTTAATATTTGTTATAATATTTTATGAAATATAGACTTATGTGTTATTTAATTTCCTTAACAATGAATTTAAAAGTTAAAATATCAGTTTTTCACAATTATTTAAAAAAGAAGTCAATTTTATTCGGGTTTATAACAAAAATATTTGATTAAGAATTACAAGATTTCTATTTGTATAAATGAGACTAAAGTTTGAAATAAATGATTCAATTATTTAAATATATCTTTTAATAATATTTTAGGTAAAAATTTAAGATTAAAACCTCTGATGAGTGATAACCTCCAATGAGTGAACCAATATTGTGGTTCCGAGCTTTTCACTCTTTGGAGATTTGATTGTATTAACTCTTTTTACAAAAATATTTAGATAAATAACACTAAACTAAAGTAGCTTATAATTTATTTGTATTCATTATATCAAGGATGGGAAAAATCCTCTGGAGATATAAAGATGATATTATGAAAAGGACCAAAAATTGCCTAAAAACATATAAAACATCAATATTAAGAGGGTTTTAGTTGTATATGGCTTCATTTCAGTTAGAACTTATTTTATCAAAAAATTCTGAGACCTTAGAAGAAGATAATTTAAACGAACTATAATTTTAACAAACCGTTAATTTTAACTAAATATGAAAATTAAATCCCATTGAAATACATATAACTATAATTTTAACTAAACTTTCAAAATAGTAAATCAAATTATATTTAAGTATTATAATGCAATTATTTTTTTAATTAATTTGTTTATTAGAATAAATGGATTGATAAATTGAATGATTAACAAATTAAACTAAGAATATAAAAAAATTATTGTTAACATTAAAATTGAATTAAATTAAAGTAAGTCTTAATTTATTAACTACTGTTATAAATCTTTGATTATTTTATTTTTATTTTAATTTAAATTAAAAAAATATTCCCAATTAGGCATAATTAACTGATTTATTTGAAAAAATGTTATAAATTTTTAATAAAACTACTTAACCACACAAATAAGTAAATATTCTTTGTTTAAACCAATAATTTTAACAAACCGATATATATAACGAAATTATCAAAATTAACTTGTAAAAATAATCGATTGAGTACTGTGATTTATTTTTTAAAACTTGATTTCTTTATTTGATATTTTTTGAACTTAAGTATAAATTTTTTAATAAAATTGCTTAAAATTTAAAAAATATTTACATAATTTAAAATTTTATTTTAAAAATAACATTTTGACATAAAATCATGAAATTTCTAATATTTGTATAGTTTTATTAAATTATATAATCTATTTGGAGTTTATTTGAAATTTTAATTCAAAATTTTGTTATCACTTTAAAATTCAATTATAAGAATAGGTTTTCATATTGGGTTCAAATTAACGAATAGTTTAAAATATTGGTACTTCTAATTATCCTAAGTAATTTTTTAAACATTATTTCTATTGGAAACGGTTTTTGGTTTTGAATTTTGGTTCAAATTAACCGTTATTTAAAATTATCATTACTGCAAATTAATGATCGGTTACAGTATAATTATTTTATTCTTTCAAATATAATTATTTAGGCTTAAATAATCTAGTAATTTTTTGAATAATTAAAAAATTTATAATTTGGAAGCAATTAACTTTTTACTTTAGTTAATTTTAATATCATCTATAAAATTTAATAAACAAAATTTGTATAATGTTGAATAACAAATTTAAAATAAAACATTTTTTTCATTGACTCACTGAGAAAAATGGGAAAAAAAGGTAAAAATTTCGGAAAATTTGTCGAAAAACAGTAAATATTAATAGTAGAATAAGTAATAAGCTGAATATTTTTTTTAAAAAATAACATTAAATTTAATTTAAACGCATAAAATCTTTAAATTACAGTTTTTATATTAAAAATTTGTTAAAATGTTTTTTTAAAATTTGAAAATATAATTTTTGTCAAAATTATTCAGTTTTTGCATCAATTTTGAAGAATTACGCTAAAATTAGACTAAATGTAGTCATATAAATAAAACAAGTTTTGAGGCAGTCAATAATCATTACATTTACGAGCTTCTATAAATATAATATAATAACAATTTAATTTATTCCAGCTAAAATTATAATCAAGCATTTTAAAAAGATTCCTATGCAAGTTTTGGTTTCCTTGTTTCTAAAACTTTGTAATTTGATATGTGAGTGATTGGCAATGAGAGCAAAGCTTACCACTCCTTTCTTTTTCTATCAAAAAGGTGAAATTTCTCCTTTACTAACAAAAAGGTTGGTCAAATGAGAAGGTTGCATACCAGCCTTTACGTTTATTTCAAAAAGCAAAATTTCTCCATTACGAACAAAATGGTTGGTGGCCAGAGAAAGATATCACAGCTTACCACTCTCTTCCGTTTTTTTAAAAAACAAAATCTCTCCGTTACTAATAAAACAGTTGGAATAAAGAAAAATATATCACAGCCTACCACTACCTTCCATTTTTATCAAAAAGGCGAAATTTCCCCGTTACTAACAAAAGAGTTGTTCTCCAGAAAAAGATATAATAGCTTAGACACACTCCTCCATTCCTATCAAATAGATGAAATTTTCCCCCTACTAATAAAATGGTTGGTCATAAAAGAACGAAATCATTGCCTACCACTGTATTCAGTTCCTTTCAAAAAGGCGAAATTTTCCCGTTACTAAAAAAGGGTAAAGTTCCAGGGAAAGCACAGCCTACCAAATTCTTTTGTTTCTATCCAAAAGATTAAATATTCCCGTTACAAACAAAAGAGTGAATTTCCAGAGAACGATAGCACAGCCTATATTCTCATCCATTCCTGTGAAAAACAAAAAAATTTCCCCATTAATAACAAAATGATTATTTAAAAGAGAAAGATATCACAGCCTAGCACACCTCTCCGATTCCATCAATATAGCGAATTTTTCCCGTTACTATAAAAAGTTGGTTAAAAGGGAAATTTTTGACAGCCGTTTCTAACAACTTAGTCGAACTCAAGAGAAGAATTTCCAAGCCTAAACAAACTCCTTTTTATCAAAAAGACGAATTTTTCCCGTTACTGCCAAAAAGGTTGGCCATAAGTAAAGGATATCCTAGCCTATAATTCCATTCCGTTTCTTTTAAAATATAAAATTTTATTGTTTCTAACAAAAGGGTTTGTCCCCAATAAAGAATTAAAGACCCTACAAATACATTCTTTCGCTTCAATCAAAAAGACGAAATTTACCGTTAATATCAAAAAAGTTGTTCAAAAGAGATTTTTATCATTGCCTAACAAGCCTCTCCGTTTCTTCCAGAAAGGTGAAATTTCCCTGTTACTATAAAAAGGATTGATCACCAAAGAAGGATATTACAATTTACCACTCCCCCCCGTTTCTATCAAACGGGCGGGCGGGTGCAAAACGATTACATATACTACACTTACTATGTAAATGAAGTGAAAAACAGATGGAGTTTTTTTATGTTTTGAGGCAATTTTAGTATATTTTCAAAATATTGCCCCTTAATAACTCTTCCTATTGGCACCGAAAGTTTTGGCCATTCTTGGTTTAAATGTATTTCAAAAATATTAAAATGAAATAAAAAAATTATATATTATAAAATAAGTTTTATGAAAACAATTAAATATTATAATAAATTAGTAGAATACTATTGTTCATAGGAGATTTCCCGCTAAAACTGAACCACGTGACTCGACCTAAACTTTTAGTACTATTGTCACGAGACCTTTCCACGGGACTTTACCTCAACTTATCCCGAACCTGTCCGATCAATTTTACCAAACTTGTCCGAACACTTTTCCTGAACTAGACTAACCACTTCTACCGAACTTGTTCAACCACTTTCCCGGGATCTTAGTGTAGTATCCAACCACTTTTTCGAGTCTTTCAGGACCTGTCCAAACAATGTTTTGGGTCCTTCGAGACCTGAAAAACCACTTTTGGGCCCTTCAATACCTGTCCAATCACGTTTTCGGTACCCTCGAGGCATGTTCAATCACTTCTACCGGTCCCTCGTGATCTGTTCAACTACCTTTCCGGATTTTATGAGACCTGTCCAACTACTTTTTCTGGTCTTTCATGATATGTCCATTCACAATTTCGTGCAATGTAAAACAATATTTTTGGCATCTAAGTATTTCTCAACATATTATCAAATAGTATTTAACTTTATTCTCGATCAAAAAATAAAACATTTTCATCCAAAATTATTAATTTAACGAATTTTTTATACCATTATTATCAAGTCAGTTAAATAGCGGCCTATTGTTTATTTTAGAGAGTTAGCATATTGCTTGCGACATATAAGGCATACACACTTGTTTATAACGCACACAACATAGATGTGCCTTATCACAAGCCTATAGTGAATTTAACATTGAACTGCATAAGCTCAATCCTATAGTGCGTTTAACATAGAACGGTTTAAATATTATCCTATAGTGCGCTCAATATAACATACTAGTGCATACGCACACATACGCATACACAAGCTTTATCCTACATGGGCTTATTCCTACAATTAGTTTAACAAAATAAAATAAATATATGTTTTAATTTTTGAAACTTTCAAAATAAAATTTTTAAAGGTCAATTATATTTTCTTAAAAAAATAGGCTTTGACTCAAACTTTGTTTTGTTATAATTAAGTAATACTCGACTAAATCTATAATTCTGCTGGGTCATATAATAGTCTTAATTAATTATTTTTATAATTATAATTATAAAATTTTACTCGGTAAGAATAATAGATTTAATCGTGTTTTACTTACTTATGACAAAAAATTATTAAATTTTAATTAATAACCTTGCTAAATCAATTACTGAAGGGTGTTACAGAAATTTTTATATGGAGTTCCTTTAACCACTTACAGGAAATTTCAGGCGGCATATGGTGCCTAGTGGTTGCCAATCACTCTCAATTGGTGACTATACGGAGTTATATAAAAGTCTTAATTAATTTTATTTATAATTATAATTATTAAATTTTACACGGTAAAAATAATAGATTTAATCAATTTTTACATAATTATAACAAAAAAAATATAAATTTTCATGAATAACCTTGCTAAATCAATTCTTGTAATTCACTTTAAAATTCCTGTTACTGAAAAAAAGTCCTTCCTTTGAAAATTGGTGAAAGATGCAGAAAAAGTTTTTAAAATTAGAATTTGATAATATATGGTACACAAGCAAGATTTGTTAATATAAGATATTAAGTTTAGGTTTCACAACATAGGCTTGAAAGAAAATTTTGATAAATTAAAGGGATAAAACTATTTTTTCTGATTAGTATAGTTAGACTATGTTTGAACGGATTAGTTTACCATAGTAACGAAATATTAAGAAAAAATTTGTCATGGTAAAGAATTTTAAGAAAAACCTGAAGGAAAGTCACGTGATTCAGTTATGTTGTCATGGTAACAGGTTTAGAGAAAAAGTTGAAGTCAAGACACGTGATAAAATTTTGGTAGGAAAATTTTAGGCGATAAAAAGTTGGGGTAAGATCACCTTATAAATTTTTTGGCGGGAAAAGTTGGGGTCAAATCACGTGGTTAGGTCACGTGACAATAGTACTGAAAAGTTGGGTTTGGTCATATGAGAAATCACGTGACAATTGTTCTAAATAGTTGGGTCAAGTCACGTGTTTCAGTTTTGGCGTGAAATCTTATATAAATACAGTAGTATATGTAGTAGTATACTTCTTAAATGCTCAAAATATTTAAATCTATTATTAATTAATTACAGAAATAATCAGAAACTATTAAACTATTACCTAATTATTCAAAATCATATCTTTAATTATGAATAATGTTGGCATAGATTGTTCACCCATTTTATGCAAATCTTGTGGCATAGGTTTGTAGTCACCAAAATTAAATAATATAATTCTCAACAATTTATGTATTGCTTGTATTTTCAATCATTCCTATACTATAAGTCTTCCAATGAGTTAATTATATCTATGTGTAGCAAACTCATACCCGCAAATGCTGATAATAATAAAGTGCACGATATAAGTCAAACATCACACAGAATTTTATTCTTTTAATTAAATCGAAGCTAATAATAATCAGATAAAATTACTAATAAATTCCCCAAAAATTCCTAGAGAACTTTCTAATTGCCTTTTCAAAAATGGTTAAAAATAATGACAGGAATATAATCGACATAACTAAACCGTTATTAACATTAATACAGTAAAATCTCCCAGTTGTTTAGGGGGCAAATGCGCAAAAATCTGTAAACAACTCAGAACGTAAACAACAGGGAAATATATACTAAATTTTTATAAAAATTAAAATCATCTGTTATTATAGTTATTAAATAAGTTTATTATGATAATTAGTAAGTAATGTTTGTTTTGAGTTATTTTAATGACAATCAAAGGCTTCTCCATTGATTTGATCCATATTTCTCATGACTTTCTCACGCATTTATTTTTTTTGATATTAAATATGACTTTAATGTCGTAATAGCTATCAAAAGTTTAATTAATTAATAATTTGTTGAGTAATTCAATGTATTTTTCATTGAGTTACTCAACAAATATTTTCCA
>JAQFZM010002068.1:0-15070 GCA_034695785.1 Galumna obvia | reverse complement strand
GAAATTTAATTATTATTTTTAATTTAATTTAAGTTGTCTTGCTTCAATTAAAAGCCCTCAAATGCACCATTTCGCTATAATATAGACCGGAGACTTTTCGAATGACCCGGTACATGTATTAGAAGAGATTAGTTCTTAATATGGGTTTGGGTCTAAACAATTGGGTCGGGTTTGAAAACTTTGTATCTGCTCTAATCGAAACGATGGGATGTTTTGAGAGATTTAAGACTTGAGGTGAGGTTGACTTGAGGTGAGGTTGACTTGAGGGCCAGTTTCAAAAAAGTGTTAAAAGTGGCCAAACAATTATTTCGTTATTTTTAGTACTTTAGGCTATTTTAATGGTTTTTGTACTATTTTTGTACTATTTTTGTCATTTTATTATTATTTTTGGCGTAAAAACAGTGAAAAAATGCAAAACTTTAAGTTTTTGATCCAAAAACTCGACTTTCAATCAACACTTCAGGCCTTTAGTTATGTTTTGGGACACAAAATCTTTTCGATCCTCGAAAGTGTGAATCGTTTAGTTTTCGTTGTCAGCTCTCAAACATTGATAGTTATTACGAGCAAATGACTCATTCAATGAATTGATTAAAGATTATCCACAATAATTTATTACTTGATTTTCATTTGAATTTGATCTTGCTAATTTCAAATTAAAATAAACATAAGCTAATAAACACCTCTTATATTCTTTTCATTGAAACTTTCAATTAATCAAATAATAAATTTTTCTAAAAAAGTATTAAGTCATTCAAATCGATTGAATAGTTGTTAATAAAACTGAACATTAATCTCGATTCTTAAAATCAGGGTCAGTCAAAGGGGGGTTTCCGAGCTCACAGTCGGGCCCACATTTAGGACCCAAACCCGAAAAAATAAAATCAGAAAATCCAAAAATATCCGAAATTTTCAAAATTTAGTACTTATACTTTGTCTGTTATGAAGGGGCAGATGCCATGAAAATTCATAACACACAAGTGTTCATAACAGACAGTGTATAATAGTTAAGATTTAAGGGTATGGCGATTCATACAATTTATCAAATTATGTTCATAAGACAGAGATTCATAACACACGACTTCATAACAGACAGAGTATACTGTATAATTAATTCAAAAAAACTACTGTTTCGTTGCATGAAATTAAACTTAACTTGACAATAATTTATAATAATAAGTGTTCGTAAATGTAGCGATTATAGTGATTATACCTCAAACCTTGTTCATATGGTTTGTGGGAATGTTTTGATTTTTAAATTTGACAAAATTGCATAATTGATCTTATGGTGAGGGTTGACCTTATAGACAGAAGGTCTGTATTTTACTAATAAATGCTTCTAATCCTTATTCATTAAATATGGTTTACGTATAGTATTCACAGACATATTTGAAAATTAAGTAAACTACTTGATTTGAGAAAATTCTACATGGCTTTATTTAATCGAGTTCTATAGGAATACTTGTTTGAGACCATAAAAATCCTTTTAATATTTCTAATTTTTCTAAAATTTACTTGATTAATGTGACTAATGTGACCATAACATTATGCTATATCTACTTGATTCTAGAAATCTGACCTGGCAACACTATATACATGTATAAGTGAATATATGAATAAGTTTAATGTGCTTGTTCATGTCACATATGCTACGCATAAAATTGACCCAAAAAGTGGTTCAATGCCTTTCCCTCTTTGTATTAGTTTATGAAAATGTGACTTTTAATTTCTATTGCTAATATTGTTACCTAGTTCATGTAAAATTATGCTCTTTAACCATTAATATGTTAAATATTTCACCTTTTCTATACGTTGAATCATGTTCAAATCTCTATTATAACACATAGGTATTAACAAATGGATATGAATGTCATTAAATGTGTAAACAAATAAATTTAAGGATAACTTTTAATAGAGGTTTTCTAAAATACCTTGGTGCTAATAAATTGGTTAACAAAATTGAAAAATAGTTTTATTGACTATAAATTATAGTTTTAGTTATAATAAGTGAAATAATTAGAAAGTTTTCTTATTTTAAAGCATTTAACAAATAATAACATTATTGAGTAAATCACTAAATAATATTGTTTTCTAATAGAAATTGTGTTACTTTCATATCCCAATTATTTTCCATATGTTATGTCTTTATTTTCTTTATTTCATTAAAACAATTTGTCAATCATTTCATAATTCTTTTGAAAATGTACTTCACTTTCCTTATAAATCAAATAATGTAATATTAAAGTCATAGACTCATAGTTTACAAAATCGATTGTCTACTGTAAGTGTTAATTTGTTGTGTCAACTTCATACACATGTACTTGTTCATATGTTTATACTCACATATAAAAAAAATTAAATTATAAATAAATTAAAGGTGAAATGTGAAATATACAACATGTTTCAAAAGTAACTTCGATGCTAGAAAACACAATTATCAGCCTATGAGGGGGTTTAGGGGTATAGAGGAGGGTATTGGGAGTACCCCCTCGGCAATGAAAAATTCTTTAGGAAATTTTGATTTTTTACAATATTTGTTGAGAATATCCTCTCTTTTGCGTATTAATTGTTTTTAATTTTTTTATACTAATGTTTAAAAAATTAAAGACTAAAATAGTTTTTATACGAAATAAAATCATTTTTTAAAAATTCTAATAAATGTTTGTAACCTAAATAAGTGTTGAATTCAAAACTTCGATTCTTCAAAGTTTTCATTACTTCATTACTTCATTACTTCATTATTTAACAAATAATTATCAAAATTGACTAAAGCTTTCAAATAATTAATTAGTTATTCGATTAGGGCTTAAAAACAAATTTAATTGGGAAGTGATTCCATTTGAAAAGTTTAAAATCTAAACTCTTTTAAAACTTATTTAAGGCATTAATTAATAATTAATTATTGTTTTATTTTTGTAAAATGTTCCCAAATATTGAAAACATTAAAAGTCTTAAATTGAAGGAATCGATTATAAAGTTTTGTCTATCAGTAGACTATCGATTGTTATAAAGTTATGAAAAAACTCTTAAAATAAACTAAATTAGACATAACTCGACAACAACTCTGAAAATGATGTCATAAGTTATTAGTTAATATTAACTCCAAAATTATGATTTGTCCAAACTTTCTAAAAGTATCTAATATTTAATATCTAAAAATTTAAAATTCATCAAAATTAGAGTCTATCCCTTTCTTAAGGAGAAAGTGAGCACTCGTTTAGTCAAATAACGATACTCTGAGGCAAAGTTTCGAACATATCATTGATTTCATTCTTTTTTTAGTTTTTACTGAATTTCAATTAATTAATTTCTGTCATTCGATTCATTTTATGACAACTTATTTAAAAGTTTAAAATTAAATGAAAGCATTAGAGGAGTATTACTCCAATAGCTATGGATTTGCCTTTTATTTGAGCCATAATTTAGAAAATGTGAAAAAACGATAAAATTTATTAAAAAATTCTTGAATTTAATGTCGAAAATATAATTTCTTAAAACAAGACTTAATTATTTGATTAACAAAAAGTTATTTAAACAAATCTAATGAAAGTAAAGATTATATTTAAAGATTTGTTTTGAATCACCAATAGTTGAGGTCATCTATTGATGCCCTTAACGGAGAGGTAGAGTCAGAGCAAAAAGAAAGATGTATTGAATGACTTTATGCGATGCTATGCTTACGATCATTGCGATAGATATAAGCAAAGGATATACCGATACCAAAGGCAGAGGGAGGGCATTGTCTCCAAACATTACCAGTGCTAGCATTCAATATTGTCTCCTAATATGTCTAAATTGGTTCCAATAATAAACTAATGATTGTTTGGGGAACCACTAATTGCAAGCAATGCTTTACTTTTAAATTTAATCGCTTTTCATCCAAAGAAACAAAAGTGAAAATAATTTAAAAGCGCTTACCTTCTAATCAGAGGATAGACTGAACGCAGGGCTCGTACTCTGGGTTATATGAGTTCCCAATTCCGTACAATTGGCACAACTGAACCACTGAACCAATGATCGACTCAATCGACGCCACAATTACTGACAACTCTAAAGAAGTTCAGCACTGCTTTCAATGAGAGCCCACACGAACGCCATCTCTCACTCCACACATTTTTTTCAATAATTTATTCAATAATTCAAATGTTTTATTAAAATTTCATTCAAATTATGAAAAAATAAATGATTATAATTTATCGAAATTGTTTAATTAAAACGATTGTGAACCTGATTAATTCCCATATATGACCTATCTCAGTCTTACAACAACAATAATATTAGTTCTCGTAATCAACACTTTGGTCACCACTAACTCAAACATTAAGAGTTTCAAAATTCTTCAATCAAATAGTTTTGTTTCATAAAAATGTTATTAACTTTTATTAAATTGAATTGAATTATAGTTAAGTCGGAAATCATTAAAAATTTAATTGAAATCAAAAGAATTTTTGTTAAAATGAAAAATAAAACTAAACACGAATTTTAAACAAATTAAGCCCTAAATATTTTTGTACCTTTTTTTGTAGTAAACTTTATTCAAATGAAATGTATTCTTATATTTAATAGTATTTAATATTAAAAGTAGTTAACAATAAATTCAACTCATAGATAATTAAATGAGTAAGGTCTCATATTGCTCTAATATTGGTCTAAGAACTGTTTGTTTATAATAAATTATTAATAATTAAAAATTATTTTATTTATTAACAAAAATTTAAGTTTTATAAACATTAAAACCACTTATTTATGAAATACATTTAAAACAAAATGACAACAATTCGTGCCTTTCGTTGCGATGATATGTTTAGATTCAATAATGTGTCCGTAAATTGATTTTTAAGATGTTTTTCAATTATTAACAGTTATTAACTAAGAGTTAACTAATAGTCATTTGTTATCAATGTTTTCAGGAATTTAGATCCATTGACTGAAACGTATGGCCTCTCATTTTATTTACAATATTTGACTCATTGGCCGGAATGCTTTCAAGTATTGGAGTCCCCAAACGGAGATATTATGGGCTACAGTCGGTATTCTTTAATTTAATCAAATGTTAACATAATTATCAGTTATGGGCAAAATAGAGGGTCAGGGAGACCAATGGCACGGACACGTCACTGCCCTAAGCGTTGCCCCACAATATCGACGCTTAAATTTGGCCGCAAAACTTATGAGTTGTTTAGAACAGACCTCTGAAAAGTAATTCACTAATTCTTAACTAATTTTCCAAACATTTGTTTTGTATTGTATTAACAGAAAACAAGCATTTTTTGTGGATCTTTTCGTTCGGGTGTCTAATAGAGTAGCGGTTCATATGTATCAAAGACTCGGATATAGTGTTTACCGAAGAGTTTTAGAATATTATTCAGGAGATCCGGACGAAGACGCCTTCGGTATTATATGTTCTCAAAACCGACTCTTTCTTAACCTTTAATATTATTAGATATGAGAAAAGCCTTACCGCGAGATAAAGAGAAAAAATCTATAATTCCATTACAACATCCGGTCAGACCAGAAGACTTGGAATGACTTGAAATTACCACAAATGACTAAATTAATTAAATGCTTAATTCAATGTAAATATCTTTTATTGAGTAAAATATTTTAAATGAAATGTGAAAAATGTTATCTTATGATTCATTTGTGTGTTGGGAGTTATCCACACTTTGGTGTTGCGATTGTTTCCACTTTTTGGCCATTTCTAAGAATCTGAGATGTGGTAACGCGTCCTCATCTGTTGGGAAAATATAGTCGTAATACTCTTCCCAACCGGCGTCAGAACCGTCTTCTGTCTGTATTTTCCTTCTCTTTTTGACTTTTTTAGGCATTTGTTTGGAAACGATTTGTCGGGAATTGTTTGTTCCGTATTGTTGTTCGAATTCATTCCAGGCCTCCAAAAGCATTAAACGCGACTCTTTTTCTTCACTATTTTTGAGGGCTTTATTAGCCCTTTCAAACACAGTTCGAGTCTGTGCTATTCCTGAGTCAGTGCCGGCTGAGGCCTCAAATTCGAATCGCGCGAAACTAATCCATACTTTAATGTGTTGAGTCCTCTCGAGTAACCTTTCGTAGAGCATTCGGGCCCTTTCAAACTCTTGTTGTTCACTTTCAAAGTCAATATATGCTTTCCATATCACTTCAGGCATATCGAGTCGGGGCTGATCGATAGCGATCTCATAAATAGCCCTGGCTCTCTCCACTTCCCCCAAAATGGTTTCCAATTCTGCAAATTTCATCCAAACGGAACAGTTTTGAGGTGAGAATTCAAGAAATTTTTGATAGAGTATACGACATCTATCGAACTCTCGTAATTGAATCTCGATTTCAATGTATTCTCTGAAGAGTTTGTTTTTAGGACAGACGCCAATAGCAGTCCCTAATAATTTTCGAGCGGAAATCAAATTCTTTTGTCTGATTTCAAATTTTGCGGCCAAAACCCAGAATTTGGCGAAAGTGAACGACTTGTGCGGCAAAAGCTTAAGAAAGAACTGATAGACTTCTCGCGCTCTCTCTATATCTTCGGCCTCTAATTCTTCAAATAATGCATAACTTATCCACAAATATATATATCGTCTCCAAAAGCGTTTCTCTTTTTTTGGAGGAATATTAGCGATCGCGCGTTCGTACACTTTTCGAGTCGATTCAATATCTTCTTCGGCTTCCATTAGTCGAATGTAATCAAACCAAATGTCATAATTTTGTGGATTGTTTTTAAGCTGTTCTTCGTATTGGAATTTCCTTTTACTAATAACAATGTCTTCAATGCCTACTCTATCGCCAAATTTCTTTTCAAAAAGAGAGTAGTGATGGAAAAGCTCTTGAGTTGATTCTCGAGGAAGTTTTTCTAAGGCGTATTTGTATATAACTCTAACCCTTTCGTATTCCCTATGATTTTCTTCAAACTTAGCGAAAGAAATAAAGAGATTTTCGTCCAAATAGTCGTCGCCGTAAAACTCAACCGCTTTTTCGTAGACTTCGCGCGAATTTGCGATAAACCCATTCTGTTCCTCAAATTTTGCAAATTTAATCCAATTCTTGACCTCTGGATGAACGGTAACAAAACGTGCGTAAATATGTCGTCCCCTATCAACTTCTTTGTATCTGAGCTCAAATTTGATGTAAGTCTGCCAACACTGAGGGTCGGGTTCCCATTGCATCCATCGCTCGAATACTTGACGACAGGCCATAACATTTGCTAACATTTCTTCCATATAAACATATTTATACCACAATTGGTTAACTCGGGGTAAGAGTAGTACAGCCCTATCCAATACATTCCTCGCGTGGTTAACCTGTCGGCCCTTCATTTCCATTTCTGCGTATTTCAACCAAAGGGTGACATTTCTGTGGTCGACGTCGAGGGCTCTCTCGAACACAGATCGGGCCCTTTGGATCTGTTGCTGTCCTTCTTCCCATTTGGCATATTTGATCCAGTTACTTATTACTAAACGATTCTTACGAATATTATCTTCAAATGCTTTTCGTTTTCTGAGCTGATAATCAGCTAATTCTTCGGGATCTGATATCTTCTGTTTGGGCGGCGGCGCAACGATTTCTAAATCCCTTTCTTTGGCTTCTCTTAAGAGCTGTTCTGCAGTTATTTGGATTTCGGCCGGAGTTTTGTTTTTGACTTTAGTTTTGGCCGCCTTTCCCTTCAACCCCGAAGTCGACATCTTTTTATTATTAATTAATTTCTAACTTTTATTAACAATTTTTAATTATTACTCATTTATCCAATTCTTAGACAAAACTGAAACGTTTTTTTTTAATACAGTTTTAAAATATCTGTTAATTTTAACGATTATTTTGGTTTTAATAAATTTGGGTAAAATTAAATGTTTGGACAAACATTACATTTATTGAATGACATTTAATTAGTCCTCAGTTTTGGCTAAAATTAATGATTAGTTAAAAATTATAATTAGTTAAAATTAACGGATGTTTACTGTAATATATAAAATGTAAATAAAGAAGATTTAACACAAATTACGTTTAAAACTAATTTTATTTGAAAATTTTGTTAACTTTATTTAAAAACTAAATTTAATTAAATTCAATAAAATTTAGTTTTCATTTTACTCGAGTTATATAATAACTTTTTAATAATCAATAATTATAATTATTTAAAATAAACTTTTATTAAATGGAATTAACACTAATAAAACTTATACAGTAGACTCTCCCAGTTGTGACTCTCTGAGTTGTGAAACTCTCCCAGTTATGAACTTATTCTAATTTTTTAAGGGCTCGCTATACATTGCAATCTACTAGTTATGACTCTCCGAGTTATGAATTCTCCCAGATATGAACTAATTCTTCATGCATTTGCTCATTCATATCTCGGAGAGTGCACTGTATACGTATATAACGTTGTATTTCACGAATTAAAGTGTTTTTAAATTAATTTTTATTTATAATTAAGTATTAATTTTGTCGAAAATATATCCAAATATTCTTATACTTTGATCTTATTTTCGATTATGCAAGGTTATATTTTGATTCATGAATTTGAGGAGGATGACAATATTGAACAAAACTATCTAGATTAGAATTCAAAACTTTTGAGTTAAAACATAAATTTAAAAGTTAAGTAATTGAAAAAACAAATAGAAGTGAATAAAACCCTTTTGTAAAACAATTTAAAAAACTTTGCAAGAGCTTTTGTCCCCTCTATTTGCTTTTCCAATTGTTAAAAGTTTTGAGAAAGTTTGCTTGCCTAATCTTTTACTTCTAGGTAAAAGAATAATTTTAAAATTTGTCTTTCATTTAGCATTAAATCTAGCATTTCTTAAATCAAATAGGTCCTAGGGTATTTGGACGTACTTATAATAGAAGATAATTGTTTGGAAGTGACGAAAAGGGGTTCCATAGCCTCTCTCTATCAAAGAATAAAAATACTATTAATTTAATATTTAAATGATTTGATAATTATTTTTCTGAAATTTAATTAATAGTTAGACTTTAATTAATGATTATTTTATTTTTAAATGAATAAAATCTTTAGTAATACTAAAGTAAAAACAACTCATTTAACATTTAATAAAGTATTTTAACTAAAAGTTATATCAAATTATTAATCGATATTAAGAATAATAACATTTAATATAAAAAAAGACAAATAATTAGAAATTTTAACAATTTATTAATGATTCGATGATTGGGTAATAAATTAAAGGATAATCTATGCTTTAATGTAAAGTTATAGACTTGGGTCAGAGTTGTCAGACCTGTCCGACCAAATCTGTCATTATATGAAAGTTAAACTATTAAAGTATAGGTCAGAGTAAAGATCGAAAAGTATTTATAAATTGAGTGTCGACTATACATAAAAGAGAAACAGATTTCACTTTTATTTAATGAAAATCTGTTAGAAGTGATTGAATTGAATTAAACAAAAATCGTTGAAATATATCGTAGTTTTTCTTCAGACGTTTTATCATTACTTCTTCGCGAATCACAAATGAGAGGCGACTCCACCACTGTTTGGAGTAATTCACAAATACATGCCATTAACCAAATAGTCGGCGTCGTGTGCCAGTGGTCGACCTCTTCGGGCAATTTTTCGTTTAAATGATTTCATACGACATCCGACGAGTACTATAAGCAAAGCGGTTACACAAAGACCTAAACTAAGGGCAATGACAGCACTGTTAGTCTCGCGTCCGCTCTGTTGACTCGAGTCATGCATATAAGAGACGGCAACAATTCCGGGGCTGTTGGCGAAGCCCTTATTCGATGAAATGTGTGAATAACTAACAATCGGTTTATTAAAAAATTTTGTCTTATTATTTGAGTCGTCTTTCGTTTTGAACTGAGATTTGAGTTGTTTTTCGTATTTTGAATGAATTCCAGAATTAGGTTTCGCTTTAAATTCTGAATCACTTTTTAATTCGTGTTTTGTATTAAATGGTTTTGGATTTTGGGACAACTCATTTGAAAAGGGAATTCCAACCGAATCCACTTTATTATTGACTCTCATTTTGGAGATGTGGTCGTAATAATTAGAGTCATAATTATTACTATTTCTAGTCTTTTGAGTCCACTCATCGTTGGCACCCGTTAAGGGTTTAGACATACCCAGGTATGTTTGGCCTCCGTTCGATAGCATTTGGTCCGATAAGTCGTATGACGACTGTCGACCTAATGTCGGCCAATAAGAGCCAGAGTTAGGATTATCGCGATTATTGTAATTATTAGTGTATTCCGGTTCCATTATATAACCACTGCCTCTATTATCACCTGAATTGAAGCCATCATTTTGTTGATAGTATTGATTCCAAGAATTTCTATATTGAGGATAACTGTTCTTAACATTTGTTTCGTCCGATGATATAATATTAGGCTTTTTTGTTAGAATTGAGGGCTCATCCACTTGTCGTACTTCAGAATTGGATGTTTTGGGGTAATTATAAATGGGTATCACTGGAGGGCCTTTATTTTCAACTATTCGAGGATACATCGGATTCTGTTTTTCTACTTTTTGTGGACTTTTCATATTATTTAAAGTTTGAGCCGAATTCAAAGAAGAGCTGATCTCATGATCTGATTTCGTGTTCGGTATTTTAAATCTGGATTTATGGCACTCCAAATCGATTGCCTCATCGCTACCATCACTACATTGAGGTATACCATCGCACACATTATATATTGCGATACATTCGCTATTATTTCTGCACTCAAACTGATAGTGAAGACAATGTGTCGCTAATAATCCGAAAGCAATAAAAATCAATTTTTGTTAAATGAATGGAAACTTACTTTTTTGAAAAGTTTGAACCGTTGCGATAGTTGTCGGTATTACTGATGGCGCCACAAGATTTCGAACAGAAGAAGTACTACTTCTGGCATTCATATCAAGATAGGGTCCATTAGCCCTAAGTTTAGTCAACTCTTTTTCGTGTTTCACTTGTGAACCCCATTGGCTCAGATCAAAGGGATGGCGATTTACTTGAAGTATAGAACTCGAGTAAAAATTGTGTGAGGTAAATTTACAGCGAAAGTCTTCGTTTGATCCGCAGTCAAATAAATAACAACTACCGCTCTTCTGACAAACAAAATATCAAATATTGTTTACAAATAACTCACTTTAAATGACTCACTTTCTGTTCATAAACGGCTAAATTGCAGGGACTTGTCTGCCAACACCAATAAAGACAGTCCTCATTTGAGGCCAATTCTGTCTCATTAAGGTATTTGGCTCCGAGTGATCGCGAATCGTGCGTTCGAATAATGGTATTGGCGTTGATGTGGAAGCGCTCCAAAATACTATCTCTCACTGAATGTCGATCCGATTCCGGATTATTCTTATTCTCTGAAATTTGATATCTTTTGGAAACTGAATGCAAACAATAAGTACTCGATATGTAAACTAATATTACGACCAAAACATTGATTTGACGACAATTTGAAAAATTCATTATTACATTACTTCAAATAATTTTGACTTTAAATTCATTGAAAGATTTCAAAGTATTTGCAGTTATATTGTATTAATGCGTAGGTGTTATGGTTTGGGCTCTTAGTCGTCATCACTACTCCAACCGATCCATAGTTTCGATCGATTTTTGTACTCACTCTCAGACCAATAGATTTCACAAAAGATTGACTCAATAGTCGTATAATTAAGTGGTATTTACACTAAAAACTCAATCATTGGTACCGACTCTTCCGAACTAATAAACAAAATTTTTTCAAAGAATTTATTATAATTATTATTAACACAAATTAAAGCAAAACTTTCTTTTAAAACTTTATATAAAATGAGTACTTATTTATTGATATTTTTATTTAATTAATTTGGAAAATAAGTACTCATATATAAGTCATTAAAGTCTTTTAATTAAAATACGGAAATAATTGACAAACAATTATAAACTCAATAAAAATCATTGAAATGAGAGTGTATTCAATCAATTGATCGATAAATAGATTGAATCCGAGATTTTTTCATTTATTGCTCATTTGTTTTATATTTCTCGAAATGAGTTAAAACAATTAAATATTTGTATTTTTGTTTTGAGACGTCTCTGATTACAATTAAAACATTGGCTGAGATAATGGCTGCCATTCATCTCATTATAAGTAAATCACAATTTAAAGACGAAAACAATTTTTAAATAAACACTAATTTAAAGGAATTGAAAGGAATGTAAATATAATAAAATTAATTTAATAGTTATTCGAGTGAATTGTAAACCAATAGTTGTTTGAGAACTTTAGTTTGACTTGTTTCTCTAATTTCCCCTGCTAAAAACATCTCATCCACAACACTATAGACCTGAAGTAAACATTTCATTAAAAAACTATTCATTTTCTAAATGTTTGATACCTTATAGAAGTTGAAAACCAGATCTAATTCGCAGACGTTATGGAAATATTCATTGAGTACTTCAACGAAATTATGAATGGCTTCGAGATATACCAAATTGTTGTCATTGACGTCAACACAAATACAGAAATATAGTCCCGCATATCTCCGATACACTATTTTGAAATTTCGGAACTGAAAACAAGTCATAAGTTTGGATCAAATCAAGAGATGAGACCTCAACAAAGTTAGTGTGTTTGGCATCTCTGACAGTAACCACTGCGTGAACCTCTTCTATAAGTTTTTGTTTTTCGTCGTCATCGAAGTTCATATACCATTTGGCGAGTCTTGTCTTTCCGGCTCTGTTTTGGATTAAAATGAAACGAATCTAAAAAGTCATAAAACAATCCATTATTAGCTCTTATTTAGACAACTATTTATTTACCATTTTTTCAATAAATTTGTCCGAATTTCAAATGAAATCTATTTTGAATTGAATTTAAATTAAATGTATTGAATGTCAAATGATTTTTAGTGAATGAAGTGATTTGAGTGACGCCTACTTTCAGTTACTCTACTCTTCAAATAAAACGTCGAAAAACTTTTTATTCTTTAGTAAAGACAGCGATAAGTAGTGACCGAATAATTCAAATATATTTTTATTTTAATTTATATTAATTTCAATGAATTTCTATTTCAGGATTTTTTTGAATAAATAGTCAACACTTTTAATGATACAGTTTAACCTCGTTATAACGAACCTCGATATAGCGAATACCTCGTTATAACGAAGGTACTTTTAGGAACCAAGTAGACATTTACTATAGAATTTGTAATTTTTATAACGAATACCTCGCTTTAGCGAACAGAAATTTGGTCCCGACCCGTTCGTTATAACGAGGTCACATTGTATATAAACTACTTGAAATTGTGTTTTTAACATTATAATTAGAGTTATACTGTTTTCTTCATTAAATTGTTTTATTTTTAAAAACTATTAATTTTTGGACCAAAATCATTATAGATTGACAACTAGATTACAATTTATATAAAATCACATAAATATAAGACGAATAAAAAATTTTACTATTTGTCATTCAATCGTTATATTTTGTAAATAATTTGAATTTATTAAATATTTTATTAAAATATCCTAAAAAATGATAAATAATCTCTAAAATTATAGAATTTTTTAAAAAATAGATGAATTTTAGCTAAAATCGGGAGTAAACAATCGATTTTCCCATTTTCGGCGGTTTTTATACAAAAAAACTTAAAAATTAGGAAAATAAAACTTAGTTTTTAGGATCTTCTCTTGGTATAAAATTAGATATACCATATAACTACAAAAGACTAATCAAAGTTAATTTCTCCGGAAAATCCCGATTTATACTAACTCTGGTTATAACCAGTGATTGACAAAGAACTCGACTACAGGGGATATTAAGGGGGTATTTTGGGAAAAATCCCAGGGGGTATTAAGGTAGGGTATTTTTCATAAACCTCAAAATCGTCTATTTTTGCGTTATTTGGCTTTTTAATGCTATCTTAGGTTATTTTAAGGTTATTAAGGGATAAAATTGTCAATTTTACATGACACTTCACTCAAAAAGCAATATTTTGTCTATATTTCACTTAAAATTAATTTTTTTGGGTAAAAATCGCTATAAAATATCGAAAAATTTAATGAGAAAATGACGTTTAAACGATTTTTAACTCAAAATAATGTCTAAATTACTACTTTTCTTTAAAATTTTGGATATTTTTTTAAAAAAAGTTTACAAAATCAGGGCCGGCGCTTCGCGCCTTATTGGCCATCCCTGGTTATAACCGATAAATCTTATATATAAAACATGTTAGCGTTCCTTACTATAGACTTGTTATAAGCGGACTTCTTATATCCAATTTTTTAAATTGGGAATACCTTATTTGGTTAACGTTCATGAAAATTGCCTTATTATAAGATGGTACTATTATATACGAGCTTCTTATAAAGGGGTTTCACTGTTGGGATTACTTGAATATTATTTTAATGAATTGATTTAACATAAAGTTATTATAAATTATTTAATTAAACATTAATTAATCTAAAAATTAATTAGTTATATTTTAAAATAAGCAATAAATAACAGATAACTAATAGAAAACAAATAAAACTATTTTTATAAAATTGAAATTCATTTATATATCAAAATATTGGACAAATGTTAAAACAATAGACTTTCGATATAAAGAAAAATTTCTAAAATAAATAATTAATCGATGAATACATTTTAAGTTCATTTCATAATTTTATGGATATTTTGCGATAATTTTCCAAATGAAGTCCATATGTTTGGCCGCATTTGTTAAATAACTTTGTTTCACCAGATTGTCAAAGCATCGGGTATTTAGACTAATAAAAGCAATTTTATGTCCCACTCCAATGAGAACGGCTCTGCTTTCAAACTCCTCAAAGTATTGAAGTAAAGGCCCACCGGAGTCACCCTTTTATTGAATATTTATATAATTAACACAAAAATGATATTTACTTACTTTACAGATGCGATCCTTTTGATCGTATGGACCAACAAATATAAATCGTCGACGATTTGAAAACCTAAATGGAAAGTCAGCTCTTCGGGCATATCGAGGATAGACATCCGGATGAGTCTTCCCAAAGCCAAAAAAGGTTGAGTTATGCCATTCGTTTGAATTATTGAACTCATTTTCTGTCATTTCAGGTCTTCTTTCGGTTTGGGGAAGACATAAAGGGTTTATGAGATA
>JAQFZM010002067.1:0-15074 GCA_034695785.1 Galumna obvia | reverse complement strand
TTATTTCTAAATTAAAATAAAATATATTAAATCATATAAAATTATTTATATTTTAATTTTAATATTTTTTTAATTGAAAATTATATTAAATAATATAATTAATAATTATATTAATTGGAAGAACTTATCAAACATATATTTAATTGATTTTATTTTAAATTAGCAAAAATTAGTAAATTCGTTAATTAATACAATGTTTAAAATTAGTAAACTAATCTGAAGAATCTTCTTGGTCAATTTTAACAGAATATATTATCATTGAATGTCCAAGTTAATTTAGATCACTTTAATGTGAATTTAGATATTCTTATTTAAAATAAATTTTTAATTAATAATTAACCAAATGTTTTGCAAATTAATAAATTAACTAGTAATTAATTAAAATATAATATTCAATTAAAAAATCTTCGCAAATAATTTGTTTACCAAAAAAGTAACAAATTTTGTGGTATTTTTAAAAAAAAATAAAATACAAACTATAAATAGATTTCAAAATAGTTTTTGATACTAGCAAATTCTTTTTAAAAATAATTACAGCTAATAAACTAATACAATTAATGATCAAAAATATTCGATATTATATTAATAACTTATTATTAACAATAAATTAATACTAATTTATAATTAAATAATCATGGTCATATTTTAAAATGTAGATTAGAATTTTATATTATTAATATACTGTTCTTATTGTGACTCAAAATAAATGTTTGGCTCATATTTTAATTATATCAATAAATTATATCAATTATTTTTAGTAATTTATGAGTAAAATATATCCTGGATAATTATCAAGTATTATATGTTTACTTATTTTATATAAAATATGACAAAAAACATAAATCAATAGCAAATCAATTGAAAACTTTTATATTTATTTGTTATTTACTAATTTAATAGGTCATAATCATCTAGATTATTTACATAAATAAATGGGTAAATAAATGTAAGTAAATAACTGAATCTTCATATTTGCTACTATTTATTATACATTATTGGTATAAATATTGAGAATTTGTTTTCTAAATATTTTGTTTGTTTTATGTTTGAAATCAATTGATTAAATTCCAGATAAATGTCAAACAAAAGAATTTTAAGACTTAACTCTTTTACTATAATTGTTTGATTAGAGAGAAAGTGAGAGAAAGTACTTTATTTCCTACTTTTATTACAAACTTATCAGAGTAATTTCAATGCTAGAGATAAAAATGTTATAGTTTACTGATTAGAATTGGCGACAAACTCATCAAAAGCCACTCTTTTCGGTTTCAAATGTTTTATTATAACACAATAACATAAAAACTTTAAAAAATTAAATTTTTTAAATATATAAATTATATTCATTTTAAATAATTATTTAAAGTGTTTAAATTACCATGGTTAATATTGATCTAATTAATTTATAATACACCTGTGAGTTTCACAATAATGGAAAAATATAAAAGAAAAAATGCCAATAAATACCTGGAATCTAATCATTTGCATATAAGTGTTTTATTTGCATTATTGAGGAATTAATTACATGACATTCACAATATTCAAAGGTTATTACAATTAGGTATAAAAGGAATGAGTTTTAAGATTAAGTTTCAGATTTGTTATCAATCAAATATATTTGAATTTTGTTTCACTCATTTTCGTAATTCGAGAAAATGACAAAAATCACAAAATTAGTGATTTCTCTTCTTTTTATTTCAGGTAAGTTTAGATTATCATGCTAATTTCATTTATTAAATTATGCTTTACCTTATCATATAGTGAAAATTATTGTATATTGCGATATTTTTTATCTAGATCAATTAAAATTTGCATTTAACCGTTGAATTATTTCAAAATTGATAAAAGATTTGTCTTCCGGTAATAGCTTTGTATCTATCAGATGAATTATTTGATTTGATCAAGGTTAATCAATTAATAGTATCATATGATATAAGCAATGAAAGTTAAATCGGAGACTTTATTACTTAAAACCTAATCTAATCTTCATTTGCATAAAGAAATGAGTATTTGTTTGCATTAATACAATGAAATGACATTGAATTCTATGACATTTTATATGACTATAAATACAATACCGTTCGTAGTATTCATACATAATTTCAGATAAATAGATGTCTATTATATAAGTAAAGTCGGGTTTCGTTACCAACTATTGTCAATATTATTAAAATGAGATTCATCTTGTTAAGTTTGTTTAATTTGTCCTTCTTATTTGTGTCCAGTAAGTTTTGACACTCAATTTTTCAAATTTTCAAACTTATATTCAAAGGAAACAAATAGAAAACAAACTAATTTTTTATTAACTAGTTAAATTATAGAATATATTTTACCTTGATATTTTATTGAATTAAATTAATTTTTCTTAAAAAAATTTAGGCATAAAATGTTCTCATATATGTTCAGAGGACGGTCTCTATGAGAACAGTGAAGATCGCACCTCATATTATGAATGTAGTGGTGGAAAGAGTTCTTTCAGGCGCTGTCCGAGAGCTGATGACGGCCTCTCTTATATGGTATTTAATGGTGAGAAATGTGTCGTTTCATACCCGGCATTTGTTTGTCCACAAAAAAGTGGAAAATATCGTTATGTCAACGATGAGCGACAGTATTATGAGTGCGAAGAGGATAAACCTGTCCTCAAAAGTTGCCCTCAAAATACTAAATTTGATGGATTAGAATGCGCTGAACTCCATGAGGTTGAAACTGTGCCACCCTTAGAGTTAGTTGATTTGGTAATGAGCTTTAATAACCATGCTCATTTTTATAGCTTAGAAGATGATGAGGAAAAAGAATTCATATGCCCTAGCCCAACTG
Organism: Galumna obvia; assembly: GCA_034695785.1. Lineage (NCBI taxonomy): Eukaryota > Metazoa > Arthropoda > Arachnida > Sarcoptiformes > Galumnidae > Galumna > Galumna obvia. The sequence continues at coordinate 12,260 of JAQFZM010002067.1, read as the reverse complement.
GCGTTTATACAAACCCTGATGATAGACATTCTTTCTATGAGTGCAATAATTCAGAGGCCAGACTCAAATTGTGTCCACGAGAAAAGTCGAGTCACTCATTCGGAGCTCATGGAAAGCACAGACGAAGAATGATTTGGGACGGACACCAATGTGTTCAGGTTCACAGAATAAGCGACAATAGGTCTGCGCGTCAGATCACACAAACACAGGATTATATGTTTAACTGTCCACAACCGGAAGGCTTTTATCCGGATCCAAGAAATCCTCGCTTTTATTTCCGTTGTGTAAATAACCAAGCAATTCAGGAGTCCTGTGCCGCAGATCTTATATTTAGTGAAGAACAGGGCACATGTGTGCCACCTGTTGTTGTTGAGGACGTTCCTGTAGTACCCAATGAAGTCAATAACAGAGTACAACCCCGTCAGGTATTAGGAACTCCAGAATGTCCTTCTGGCACAACATATGATTCAAATACTGGTAAATGTCGCGGCGAAGAAGTTGCCACTCCTTTACAGGTGGAACAGAGAGGAGCCGCTGCATGTCCTTCAGGCTCTACATATGATCCGAGCACAGGTAGATGTCGCGAAACAGTCTATGCAGAACCAGTTAGGACCAGAACAGATGTCAGTCAAGAATGTCCCGCCGGTTCTGTATATGACAGAGCGAGTGGTCAGTGTCGACAGGAATTGGTGGCTGAGCCAATCAGAACTGCTGTCGTACAACCGGTAGAAACAACGAGATGTCCGTCTGGTTATGTATATGACCCCACCCGACGTCAATGCAGAGGAGAGACTGTAGTCGAACCCATTAGGACTCCTGTCATTCAGCCTCAAGTGACCACTACCTGTCCTTCTGGCTATTCTTACGACTCAACCCGTGGACAGTGTGTCGCCGAACGATTTGTTGATCCAATCGCTACTCAACGTTATGAAAGAAGATGTCCGACGGGCTATACTTATGACACGGCCAGAGGTCTTTGTGTTCGAGTAGTAATAGTGGATCCCAGACCTCGACCCATAGTGTGTGCGGGCGGTTCCAGATGGGACGCAACACTTGGAAGATGTGTTGTTATCGTAGAAACGGGACGTTTCAGACGTAATGGAAGAGTTGAAACCGAAGACTCGTTAAATGGAGCCGTTATTGTCGACACTTGGAATGAGAGGCAGTGGCGGTGGGATAGGGATCCCAACGGTAATAGAATACTTCCAGATAAAAACGGATGGATGGATAGAAGCCTTGCTTATAGAAATAGAGGAAATTATCCATACGTGGGAACTGGATATGTAGAGCCGGCTCAAAATAATGTAGTGGTTCGACCCTCTTATTATAAGAAATGAGCTAATAAAGAACTAACTAGATCAATTAATTCTTTAAATACTGCCTAAAATTATTAATTAAAGTTTATTTTTAATAAAACCTCAAACAAATTAAGTTGACCTTGCTAATCATTTTTTCTTAAATCTCGTGATTAAATTATCTTTAAATGATATTTAATATTATATTATAAAAAGAGTTATCTATCAAAGTTTCAGAAACAAAATCAGAAAATTTTTTTAGTGGAAAATATGAAGAATTTTTAACAATTCTTTACAGTGCAAATGTCCTTGCTAATATATAAACTCTATCCACAAAAATTCTTGAGTGTATAGCAACGCATTAATTCTCATTAAATATTTAATCAAAATTACCAAGATCATGTGATTTGGATTAAGTTTGAATTATGTAACTCTTATCCAAAACATATTTAAGTACTTTATATGACATTTGTTTAACTGTATTTCGATACAAAAGTGTTGAGAAACTCTAAGATATCAAGAGCATTGTTGTTGAGAATCTAGCAGATTTTAATTAAAAATTGATTAATAGTTAATAAACTTTATTAACTTTATTAATAAACTTTATTATATTACTGTAGGCATCACTTTTGATGTTAATTTAAAATATGATATCATTAGAGCACATAACAAACAATTAATAATTGATATTATTCGTCAAGAACAATATGCAAGGTGCTTTTTAATTCCAATTTAAAGATTCAACTTGCATATATTTGCAATTAAATTAACTAGTTGTTTAAATTATAGTTATTCAAGAGTGGAAATTTAAGAGTAAATATTAGGCAATAGTTGAACGCGTGGTCTAATCTAATCAAAATGAGCATAGTGCTTTTGAGTCCTTACTTATGCAAATGCTTATTAAAATGTTAAATAAATACAGCTCATTGAAATACTAATTGAAATTGTCTTGATTATTTTATTGATAATAGACTATTATTAATAGTTGTGATATTTATTCTCATATAAATATATGGCTTTAATTCTAATGAAATTTTATTCAAAGTTTAACTTTCATTGAATTCATATTAAATTATGAATTATTTGTTAATAGTTCTTTCATTGATAACTGGTAAGTGATAATTGATCTTGCTAATTGATTCTAAATTATCATAATTATCTTGCTAATAATAATAGATAATGGTTGTTGAGATAATCTGTTATTTTATGAATCATTTATAGTTTGAAAGTTATATGAATTTCAAAATAATTAATAAATTGTTAAGTCGTCAGCTCTGAGAATACCTGCAAAGAGAATGGACTCTTTCCCAATACAGAAGATAAGACCTCATTCTTCAGATGTAAAGATGGAAACGCTGTCTTCATGCGGTGCCCGGAGTCAGAAGATGGTGTCTCATATCTAGTTTTCAATGGAACAGATTGTGTTTCAGAGAGTACTTTACCCACTAAATCAATTATAAGGAGTGAATGTAGTCTGGGTACTTTTTATGATGAGATGAGCGGAAATTGCATTCCAGAAGAAGAAGACTCTTCAGAAGAAGACTCTTCAGAAGAAGACTCTTCGGAAGAAGACGACAAAGAAAACAATTATTCTTCGACTAACAATCCAAATATTGAACGCTATGTCGTGCCTTCCAGAGAAATAACCTGTCCTTTTGGCTCATACTATGAAAGTAAGACAGGTCAGTGTATCAAAGAATACTTCGTGGATCCAATTAAACCAAAAGACATGACTAAATCCGATATAAACTGTCCTTTCGGTACAATTTATGACAAAAATAGCCGAAAAAAGCGCTGCCGACAAGTCATTGAACCACAAACACAAATTTCTTGTTTACCTGGTTCATTCTATGATAGTAGTATAGGAAAGTGTAGAAGAGAAGAAACGGTTGAGCCAATTGTGGAGAGTGTACCAACTCATCCAATCTGTCCCACAGATACCACTTATGACGTGAGTAGAAGAAAATGCCTTCGCGTAGACTACAGGACACCAATCATTACAGTTAATAATAACGTAAAATATGACACTGTCTGTCCCAATGGCTATACATATGATCCATCGCGAGAGAAATGTTATTCTGTAAGTTATATCCCTACACTACCGAATGAGCCCACATATACCTACAAATGTCCGAATGGCTATACATACGATTTTTCAACACAAAAATGTAGAACACATCGATTGGTTCCCCCCATACAGAGAAGTAGATGTCAACCGGAATATAGATATGATCCTATAAGAGATAAATGCATAGGAATAGATTGGGTTAACCCTATTCAGAATACCCGAACAATTTATGCATGTCTTCCTGGTTATACATATGACCCATCGATTCACAAATGCAAATATTGTAAAGAGATAGACAAACCCATTTATGAGTCTACCTGTCCCCCTACCTTTGTCTACGACCCTTCAAGGGATAAATGTACAAAAACTATATTAACTGAACCCCTTCGACCCCTTCCCGGTTGCTATTGTCCACGAGTTGATCCATGTGTTCAGGAACAGATTATTTGCAGAAACAAAGTGAAGAGTTGGGGCCGTTTTAGACGTAACGGTCAGTTTGGAACTATTGATGAAAGAAAAAATCTAAAAGACCTTAAAACTTGGTATGAACAACCTTGGACATGGAACAAAAAAGGACCTAAAAGCAAATAGCAAATTCTACTGAATCCATCCAATCTTTTATCAAGAACAATTTGTTTATAGAATTTAAAAAAAATATATACGATGATAAATTTTAACAAGTTTGAATTTATTTAGAATAATCTAGTTGAAATTTGATAACAATTCCCATAAATCACTTTATATTAAAAATTTTGGACTGGAATGGAATTTAACCTTGATAAAATTCACACTAAAAATTGTTATCATTTTATTTACAAATAAAATAACTAAACTTTTACTCATTATTTGAATTTTATAATAAAAGCACTCAAACACTACAACGGAATGTCTTTTGCCGTATATTATCAGAGACTGGAATGTCGTCATTAAAATTGACTTATAATTTGTTTTCTCACTTTTAAATCGATAACTTTTTAAAGATAAGAATAAACAGTCGACAAAAGGTAATGCAATTAAGAGTAATAGATAAGTAAAGTAATTGTTTTAACCTACTTTTGGTATTTGAATTCTATGAATCAAAGCCATACTCAAAGCCATACATCTCTTATCAGTGAATCATTTATTCGGTGTCTAATTATGACTGTTTTTACACTAATTTATTATAATCTCTAATAAAAATTACTTATTATTTGCAGATTCAGCAAAAATATAGATATTTGTGATTATTATTTTAATATTTAAGTGATTTTTCCATATATAATTAAGATGCTATTTTATCTGGCTGCTTTTGCGGTACTATCAAGTGAGTACACTTCACTTTACTTCTGATAAACCATATAAATGATACAAATATATTGTATAAATAAATTCATATAAATTCATATAAATTTATATATCATATTATATATAAATTATTTAAACATTAAAAGTGATTAAACTAATTTTGTAAATTGTCTTGGTATTTTAGCAATAGATGATCTTGATAACTCTTAGCTATAATTATTAGATAAATATGGAAAGTCAACATTTTTTTAATATCGCAGATGTTTTATATAAAATCAATAACAATATTATTATATGAGCTATTAATTTATTAATTAAATTAATTATCATGATTAATTTCTGTTCAAATTTAATAAATTAAATATAATATCTAGGTACTTCAATTAGAATTTTAAATTATATAAATAAGACATTAATTGATAACTAATTAATTAAATAACTAATGAGGAATAACTTATTAAAATGATCAGGCTCAGCATTATCTGTGACATTTGACTGTCCTCACGACGGAAAGTTTGAAAACAGAGCCAACAGAAAAACATTCATTCAATGTGTCGGTGGAACGGCATCACTAATCAACTGTCCTGAGACAGGGTTTGGTACCCGTCACTGGTCTCTAGTATTCAACGGACGAGACTGTGTCGAGCCCTGGGAGTGCCCGGAAATAGATGGCACTTATCGACAGACACAAAATGGCCATGCTTATTTTATGTGTATGGATGGTGAGCCGGCCCAATATACTTGTCCCTATGGCACCAAATTTGATGGACGTGGATGTGAGTCCAATACCGGAATGACAAATCTGCATGGATCATTTATCTGTCCCAGTGATGGCATTTTCAATAACCAATTCAGTAGAACCTCATATGTGCAGTGCATTGAGGGTCGGCCTTATGTAAAGTTCTGTCGACAGTTTACTGACGACAATAAGCACTGGTCTCTAGTATTTGACGGAGAAAAATGTGTTCAACCATTTGAATGTCCAGAAATTCACGACACTTTCAGAAGAGTTCGCAATGGAAGGACTCACTACAAATGCAAAAATGGTGTCCCAGAAGAGTATCACTGCAATAATGATTCCGTATTTGACGGCAGGTTTTGTCGACCCAAGTCTTTACCGCAGAGAAGACCTCATTTCAGAATTCTTATAAAAAACAGGAATTATATAAAATTTGAATTCGAGAATAAAGTGGTGACCGACACTTTTGATGAGATCGCCTACAAATGGAACAGACAAGTAGAGTACAATGATATTGTCTAGATCTTACAATCATGTTTTATTGCCAAGGTGTTTTCATTTTAACAATAACTAATAATTAGAATAAAGAATTTTAGTTTAATATTTTTCAATATTAGTTCAATAAAAACAATTTTTAAAACTATTTGATATTTTTATTAATCTAGGATATATTAGTGAAAACCCCTCAATGATCTAGTTACAATTATCTAATTTGTTGAAAATTAGGTTCTTTTTTAATTTTGTTAAAATTTTTAAAAGAGTTTCTTTTGGTGATTTATTTACTTATTTTTATAAAACTATTAATAGAGTGAAAGCATTTTATAATTAAGTTATTTAATGTCCAGTAAAAAGTGTCGCCAACTTTTGATTTAATATTACCTTGAATAATATACCAAGGTTTCCATAACGCAAATGAGTAATTATACAATTCATTAGTAGATAAGTTTTATTGAAATGCACTTCAAATTTGAATAATTTCTGATAAATATATTATTTGAAGTCATTTGAATAAAAGTCGAGTATTTTATTCTTAAATATAATCATATCTTTTAGTAGTTTCTCAACAAAGAAATTCCCATTAATTTAATTATTGTCAGATCACATGCTATCAAAGGCTGACTTTCACTCTTATTCTGTGCCAATTCTGTGTCAAATAAACAACAATTAAAAAAGTAATCAATACTTAAATTTGATAATGTTCAAATTAGCTCTAGCTATTTTATTTTTAACTAAAGGTAAGAGCAATTATGTTAATTTCCTTTTCTCAACATTTTATTATTCGAAATTTAGCAAGCTCGTATCAAATTCAAGGAAGGGGTCCACAATGTCCTTGGTCAGATGATGGTAAAACACTTTTGGTTTACAACGGGATAGAATGTGTAGAACCCCCAACATTACCCCCAACACAGTCTCAAACACAAATGTTTAAATGTCCGAAATTGAACGGCAATTTCAAGTGTCCCGAAAGTAAGTCTAAGTATTATAACTGTCGGAATGGAATCTCTTCACTGGAGAACTGTCCTAAAAATACTACTTTTGATGGAAAAGAGTCGTGCGTTGATTCAAAACCTTTCAAATGTCCCAAATCTAAAGGAAAGTTTAGAGTCAGACGTCAGACGGATTACTATAATCCCTATGGAAGTCAGTATTACCAGTGCTCTCGAAGTAGGCCCCGACTCAGAACATGTCCTCAACAACAACACTTCAACGGCAGACAATGCGTTAACTTTCGATCTCAAAGACAAGAATTTCAATGTCCGGCTGATAATGGGGTATATCCCGACCAATGGGACTCCTGTTGTTTTTGGGTTTGTCGACAACGTGTGCCCACTCGGGGCCGATGTCTTCCACAACAATGCGGTTGTGCCAACACATGGCATCAGGTCTCGGGTGTTATTATTCACCAAGATAATGGCAACAGAGTAATTGATACCTGGAACCCACACACTCACCAGTGGGACAGAACATACAATTATGTTAGTGATGGACATGCATTTCATCGAACAGAATACAGAAATTCTGACCCCGTACTTTATCCAGGCAATGAATATTATAATAATCAACAAGGTATTCCTGGATATCCCGCTGATACGGGTGAAGCCAGAGCTATGGCTGAACGTCAGTTAGAAGAGGGTTCTTATTATGATAATTAGAATTTATTAAATAAAATTGCTTGATGCTTTATACATGTATTTTCTTTTATTTCTATTAATTAAAAAATAAATCATTTTTAATAGAAGCTTATATTAGTACCTTGTTTATATTTTATTAAAATTTCTAATTATTAATTAATCTTAAAATGGAAATAGTGTTCAAAATTGACATTTTATTATAAAAATATAATTTAATCAAAACTATTAAAACATTTTTTCAGGTAAACAATTGATAATAGATTTAAAGTTCAAAGGATGCCATCAAATGATAAACAATTTCTTTGGTTTTAATAAAAAAAAACCTTTTCTTAAATACATTTTATAATAGGTTTATAATAACTACATATTATTAGGTTATAATTATTACATTAGGTTATGTCAATAAACCAAAACTTTATTTTAAATGTAACGTAAAATTTCTAAATTACAAACTATTTTACAGTGTTTCCCTGTTCATTTTGGTAAATGATTTGAGCCAAACCTGTAAAGTGAGCAAATGATTTGAGCCAATGTAATAAAATTATGTTTCAAAAAAATTTACACAAGATAGTATTTAAACCTAACCAACAAGTAAGTAACAACTTATTATTTATAATAACAACTTTTAAACGCTTTTTAATTACAGTCTTTAAAATCAATAATATTATGAAATTAATTAATGTTTAGTTTATTTAAAATAATACTTAAAAACAATTATTTATTATTTAATGAAATTATTTTAGATTAGTTTAGAAGATATTAAAAACAGATGACTTTTATTTTAAAAATGCGATAAAACTTAGAAGAGTTCCTATTTAATGATAAGATACCATGCTAGTAATTTCTTAATTCATATTAGAATTGAAAATATCATTGTTTGCAACAAAACTCCAACTCTAAGACTAAAAATGAATCAAATATTGAATTATATATCAATTGTTGTGATTTTATTTGGCATCACTTCAACTGTTGTTGAGGCGGTCATTGACTGCAAGAATTACAAGAAAACAAGTTATGACAGCTTTGCCTGTGTTTGTACTGAAGTCAAACCATGCGATCCAATTGAAGCACCGGTAAAGACAGTGCCCGGTGTTGTCACTCGATGGGAATCGAGTAGAGACGGCGCCCGACTTCGAAAACAAACTCTACATTTCGGACATAATAGTGAGGAAACAATTTGACCATTAATTGATGATTGTTCATTAGATGACCATGAACATTATAATGTTAATACTAACTAAAATATACTTTTATTTATTCTATTAGGTATTTTCTATGCGAGCGAAGGAACCCTCGAAATAAGAGTGAACAGGGATGTTAAGCACCAACAAATATTAGGTTTTGGGGGTGCCTTTACTGACGCCACAACTATTAACGTACAAAAATTGGGCCCAAAATTAGAGTCACAAATGCTTTCCGATTATTTCAGTAAAGATGGCATCGAATACACTGTCGGAAGAATACCAATCGGAGGATCAGACTTTTCTCCTCGTTGTTATTCTCTCGATGATAGTAATGAACCCGATTTGAATCTGACTAACTTTAAACTGTCGCCCGAAGACATTCAATATAAGGTTTATATTTGAAAATTTAGTCAAACTTTAAACAAAAGTGCATTTCTATTTGAAAAAAGATCCCAGCTATTTTAAAGGCAAAATCATTGGCCACACATGAGATTAGATTATTTGGAAGTCCCTGGTCTGCACCCGCTTGGATGAAGACTAACAAGAATCTGACTCACGGGGGAAGTATTATAGGAGAGGTTGGCTCTCAATACTGGCAAATATACGCCAAATATTTTGTTCGGTATTTCAAACACTTTTTAATTAAATTTTTTTATAACTTTAGTTATTAATTATATATACAGAATAATCATGGACAAATTATAAAATTAATACAAGACTAAGACTAAATTTACATAAACAATATTTAACTAGATAGAATTTAATCTTGTAGAATTTAAAATTATTTAATTATTTAAAAGTTAGAGTCTGTAACTTACTCTATAACTATCCTGGTATGATCTTAGAGTAATATCATTATTAGAATTTTTAGAAATAATTAACAAGGTTTATTTTGTTTGTTAGTTATTTGGAGGCCTATAAGTCCCACAATATAACTCATTGGGGGATAACCATACAGAACGAGCCCTTTGCTATTCAACAGTTCAATTCTATGTATTACTCACCAGAAATGATGAGAGACTTTTTGGCCAAAACTTTGGGACCAGAACTGGAGAGGAGTGGGTGGGGAACAAACAAACTTAAAGTTATGATTTGGGACCACAATCTAGACCATGTTCAGGAATGGGTTAAAACCATTTTTGCTGATAAAAGTGCGGCCAAATACGCTGCCGGCACTGCTATTCACTGGTATTCACACTCACCACAAACTAACCTTGATGAGCCACATAGATTGCATCCAGACAAATTTATCCTTTCTACTGAAGCCTGTGCCGGACCGGGTGTTACGTTAGGTCTCTGGCATTTGGCCGAGAGATATGCTGAAGATATTATTCAAGTAAAAACTATATAATTAATCTAGTCAATCTAGCACATTTTTAATTTGAGTTAATTCGAAGGATCTTTTGCATCACGTGATTGGATGGACTGATTCGAACATGATACTTGATATGAGTGCTGGTCCCGATTGGATTCAAAAGAATGTGTGCGACGCACCTTTGATTATAGACCCGGATAATCACCAGTACTACCGTCAGCCCCACTTCTACGCTATGGCACACTTCAGTAAATTCTTAGCCCCCGATTCACTCAGAATTGATTCAACAATTGTTTCCAAAAACAATACTCAGGCTATTGTCGGGGCCTTCAGAACACCACACAATAGTACTGTTGTGATTGTAGTAAATAACCATGATGAAACTGTTCATTTTACTATTAATGATAGCAAAGCCGGAAAATTGACCTCAACTATAAGCCCCCGTTCTATTCAAACATATGTTTATTATGATTAGAAAACTAATTAAAATTTCAAAAATAAAATTATGACCATGATAATTGTATTTTGTCACATTATTTCCTAGTTATTAAGACTTAAATTAGGTTAAAATGTCTAAAAACCTATCGTTTGATTTTATTGATTTGTTCGTCAGTTTTAAAATTAAATGAAGAGATTTATATTAAAATTAATAAAATTTCTTTAACTTAATAAACAAAAGATTCAAGGTAAAATAGTTATAAATTTTATTATAATTTTAATGTTTATATGTTTTAAATGTTTACTATAATATTTTGAATTCAGTATAAACAGAATATAATATTTATAATAAAAATGTCAATCAAATTTTACTAGATTATGTTAATAGGAATTCTAGGAATAATCAATAGCTTATTCTGTGTGAAATACCTTTCATATCGTTAATAATTTTAATAAAGTTTTATTCACAAAATTCTTACAAAAAACAAAGGGCTAAATATTTGAGATTAAATCTAATTGTGTTCTAGCTTATATCAAAAATTGTGATTGTTAATTGAATCACCTGCTAAACCTTTATGAATTGTTTAGCCCTATTAAAACTCTCTCTTATATAAACTATTCATTTAAACACATATTTTGATGAAAAGATGTTCGCTTTAATTTCAATCATTATTTTTATTAGCGTTGGTCTCAACGAAACTTTGGCTCAAGAATTTCAATTGCCTGGTAATTTGTTTCAAACATTGCCTACTCAATTGAACAAAGTTGGACAGAATTTACTAGATCCTTTACAATTAAAGAATAAGTTGACAGCGAAGACATCCATTTGGGACACTATTCTTGACAGTAAGACAAATATTCTCTTAATTATTAAATACTTTTATTCAGTTCTATATTATTTGAGTAAAGAATTTTTTGCCATAAAATTAACATTTTTATTATATTTATAAAACTCTTATATACCTCTTATATATATATATGGTATTTTAATTTTAAATTGATCTTGATTATCTTATTAATATTTAAATTGAAATTAATTTTCTTTTTAGAAATCGTGGAAATTCTGGAGAGTTTGAAGACTACATTATGTCCGATATGTGAACCTTGTTGCAATTTTATGAACATGATTCAACAATTTATTATGGTGAACAGGGCAACACAAATGGCATCAGGATTAATTAACCAAGTTAACCCTTTAGCGCCTCTTATTAATCAATAAACATTATAAATCAAATGTTTTTAAACTTTATAACTTTTGAAACTTTATTTGAAATTTCGAATAAAATTGTTTTATAACAAAAAGTAATTTAAAAATATTAATATAAAAATCGTATTATATCTTAAAGAGTCATTAAAAGAAATTTCTTTTATAAAATAATTTGTAAATTAGTTGATAGAAAACTTCAAAAGACCTAGTTCTTGTCCTCAGACACTAATGTTAGTATCCCAAAATCCTAGGGGTATTTTTTCTAATATTGCAACTTTAAGTTGTATTCTTGTAAACTCCTCTGGTTAATCCCTGATTAATAAATTCACTATAAAAGTCACTATAAATGAGATAAAAGTTTGGATCCAAAAAATTATTTTTTAAATGCGATCAGTAATGGCCATGGTCAACTTGACAGGGGGGTATTGCTATTTTTGACTACTTTTCTCGCGACAGGGGGTATTTTCAAAATGGCCGCCAAAGGTAAAATACGTAGTTTTAAAGGTGTTTATGGGTATTTTTTGCTTTTAGGCATACAATTCACTCTTATTTAACGTATTATAACATAATTGAGTGAAAAAACTAAGAATTTAATGTA